>PVKC010008965.1:0-27442 GCA_004027635.1 Crocidura indochinensis
AAAGAAAGAAAGAAAGAAAGAAGAAAGAAAAAGGAGAAAGAAAGAAAAGAGAAAAAGTGAGTAATTTCTGCCACCAATATTCTCATTTTTCCTTTTGTCCTTCCCAATGCCCTCTCCTGTGCCTGGTATCATTGTCTCTCACTCTCATTCTCTTTTTTTAGACATTGTGTATGCAATATTATTATGATATCATAGATATCATTTTAACTTTTATCAGTACCCTGTTCTTGTCCAGAGTGATCATTTCAATGATCATGGTCTTAGTGGACCCTTCTTTAGTCTTCTCTTCTCTGCACTCCACTGCTATGTGTGGCAAGCTTCCCGGACCATGAGCTGGTCCTCCTAGACCATGTGTCTACTATCTCAGAATATTATTACAATACTACATATTTTGTTCATGTTCCACAATTGAGTGCAGTCATTCTGTGCCTATCCCTCTCCCTATAATTTACCTCAGCATAATACTCTCCATAATTATTCATGTATAAGGAAATTTCATAACTTCATTTCCCCTAACAATTGCATAGTATTGAATTGTGTAGTTGTTTTATGATTGTTGCTTTGTTTTTGGTTTTGTTTTATTTTGTTTTCCACTTACATATCCTCAGGCACTTGGGGTTTTCCCAGATTCTGGTTATTGTGAATATAGTGCTGCAATGAACATATAAATGTAGAGAGCTTTTCTGCATTGCATTTTTGAACTAAGAGGTTATATCACTGAGAATGGTATTGCTGGGTCATATGGAAGCTCAATTAATCATCTTTTTGAGGAATATCCATATTGTTTCCAAAAAAAGCAGTGAATGAGAGTCCCTTTCTCCCTGCATCTACACCACCACTAGCTGTTCTTGGTTTTCTTGTTTTTGAAATGAGCCAGTGTCTGTGATGTGCCTCTCATTGTTATTTTGATTTGCATTTCCTTGATGTTAAATATGTGCAGCATTTTTGTATGTGCATTTTGGCCATCTGTATTTCTTCTTTGAGGAAATGGCTGCTCATCTCTTCTTCCCTAAACCATAATAATTTTCAAAGACATTTTAGATAACCCTCTGCTATCATCCTTTTCTAAATAATACTTACGTTGAAAATAATTGTTTTCTCATGATACAGTTTTTAAGGAACATATACATATTATACATATTTTATTTCAATCTAATTTTACAATATGTTCATAAACAGTATAGATAGAACAAGAACTTGTTAATCAAGATAAGAGAGAAGAACAAATATTGGATGATCTTATTCATCTATAGTTTGAGAGATAAAACAAAGGAATAGAGTATACTGAACAATGTCAAACTCTTGAGCTTGAATTATAAAACTAATTGATTGATACAGGAAAGTGATCTGGTGAGTGGAGGGAACCAGAAATGACATAAAGACAATAGTAGAGGGTCATCACACTTTATTGGCAGTGGGGTGCAGTAACTTTGTACAGTAATAGCATCGAGTTCAACATTTGTAACTCTATTACTGAAACTTCATAATAACCAAATTTTAAGGATAATAGATTTATTTAATATTATTTCTGATCTATCAATCTACTAATTTAAATAGCTTAAATCTCTTCCAAATCAAAATGTTTTGCAGTCAGCAAAATGAAGCAATTACATGAATAAGTTTTTCCACTTGGCCTATTTTTCTGTGCATGGTTATTAATCAGTCTCACTGACTACATTTTCCATTTACATTCACTCATAAGCACCATTCCAGGTGACTGAACATTCCATACTACATAAAAAATAAAACAAAGCCCCTGTCCATTGAGTGAATGAATGCATTATTTATATATCTAAGTCTTACAGCCTCTTTCAAGTCACTTAAAACACATTCATAAAGTTTCTCTAAAAGGAACACAAAACTTTCATTTAATTTTCTACCTGGAATGTATTTGAGTATAATTTTACTCGGGCCAATCCTAATCAAATAATTAAACTCATTTAAGTTGATGTCTGAGCCTCTAGATCTCTGGTGTTACCTTGATTCTTATAAACTGGAAGACATCTTTAGAAATAACTGTTTCATATGATTCTTTTAGATGACATTACCTAAGCCCGGCTGTGCATCAGGCTTAATGTAATCTTTGTATTAATACCCTAGATAGTCTCACACAGAGATCTGTAATTAATTGAGACAACCCTTGAGAATTTTAGATTTATACAGATTGATGCAGACTTTAGTGATCATATTACTATAATAAATCTGCTCACAATATTTGTGATGGTTACAGGGAATATTACTAGCGGTTATCCTTGGTCTAAGATTTTTAAAAGTAGTGATGTTTTTCAACCCAAAGTTTTAAGTGTTATCTGAGCATTGAGACTTTTTTTTAATTACATGTTAGTAATATGCTGCCCATATGAGAGTAAAACTACGTGGATAAAATATTTATAGTAATACAATTCCTATTTTATGAAATGCATAGCCAACTCCCTCAGAAATCTCAAAAATTGCTTCATCTCAGGATAATGGCAAAGGGAAATAATAATATATTCTACAAATATGCAGTCTTCCTTTGCTTTTTTATTTTAACTTTGGTTTGAAAATGTCTGAGGTCATTTCTATATCTCTATATCTAGGAAATATTTCTACTCTGTAATAAAGGATAATGGTAAGATTAAATGTATTTCTTTTCATAGCTTCTCCACTATTTTTCAAATACTTTTTTCCCTCTGTCTAAGAAACTCTCTTTGTCATTAACTGCCTTTAAAAGTGCAGGTTATGGAAATATTCTAACACCTTTTCCAGGAATAGTTTCTAATCCTATTCATCATAACATTCAGATCTCTAGACTAAGAAAGAAATTCACAGTTGCAGAATAAACTTTTGTAAGACTTTTCTTTGGTTTTGGTGTGGCAAGCACTCTCTTGACTTAAGTACTTTCACATCTACAAAGATTCATAACTCTTTGGAAAATAGGGTTCACTCACCATTTATCTATCTGTATCTGTCCTTTTCATCAGTTTATTTATAATTGTGTTCTATGGTCTGAAATTTGTATCCAATCCCTCCCCCATTCTTTTTTTTTAATAACAATTATTTTTGTAAAGATAAAAATACTTTTAGAGACTAAATTTTAGAGCTTCCAAAATTTATTTTTATTTATTGGGAGTGGGGTTGAGGCATCTCTAGACATCCTGGTTCTACACTTATGGATCACTCCTGGCAGGCTGGGTGGCATATGAGTTGCAGGCAAGCACTCTCACTTCTATACAATTGCTCTAGCCCTCAAACATTATTTCATTTTATTTTGGTGCGGGTTCAGCCATATGAAGCAATAATCAAGGTCACTCTTGGCTCTGCACTTAGGAATTTAATCTGGTGGATTTTAATACCATTTGGGATGCCAAGTATTAAAGTAGGGTCAGCTATATACAAGACAAACTGCCTACTTTGTGTATTAACAATTCAGCCCCTCTTCAAAGTTTATTTTAATGCTTAAGGGCATTTTAATGCCATTAAAAATCTAATGAGCACAAGGAAATTTAATATTTGCTTCATAAAAAAATCTTGTATTGGAATGTTAAATTTGAAAATGATAAAATGTGAGACACACTGATCTTGCTCAGCTCGGGTCTGGCTCTGTCTCTGGACACAAAAACACCTCTCACTATTATTTAATTTTATTCAGTTTACTTTCTTCATTACCTAATATGCTGATTTGCCTTTTCTCCTTGATCTATTCATGTAATGACATTTGTAGATGTTTATTGCTAAATCCTGTATTCATGAAATAAATGTAATTTTATTCCACATAGTCTTTCTTTTTATATATTGTTAGAGTTTACATGCTATTTTTAGTTTAAAATTTTTCCATTTGGTTTGTGAGGAAGTTTGGCTTTAATTTTTCTTGATTATTTCTTATAATTATATTAATATCAAGACTATGACTACTTAATAAAATACAATAAATGT
This sequence comes from Crocidura indochinensis, assembly GCA_004027635.1. Lineage (NCBI taxonomy): Eukaryota > Metazoa > Chordata > Mammalia > Eulipotyphla > Soricidae > Crocidura > Crocidura indochinensis. Next base: position 3,916 of record PVKC010008965.1, read on the forward strand.
ATGTTTCTTGATCTATTTTGGTAGTTTTTGTGAGACAAAATTATATTTTGGGTTGGCCAGAGTGGTGGCGCAAAAGGTAAGATGTCTGCCTTGCATGCGCTAGCCTAGGACAGACCACGGACCAGGGTTCGATCTCCAGGCATTCCATATGGTCCCACAAGGCAGGAGCGATTTCTGAGCTCATAGCCATGAGTAACACCTGAGTTTCACCAGGTGTGGCTGAAAAATAACAAAAATATTTTATTTTTTGAAAAAAAATTGTTGATTTCACCATTCAAAATTGTGAAATATAATCTGAAGGATCTTATTTTGTGAGAATGATTTTAAACTTTATTGGGAAACTTTGATTTATGAATATATATTTCATCAAAATTTATTTACATAGGGGCCAGAGCAATAGCACAGCATTAGGGTAGCCAATCTAGGCCTAACCTTGGTTCAATCCCCCAGGATCCCATATAGTCCCCTGAGCTAGGAGCGATATCTAAGCACATAGCAAGATTAATCCCTGAGCATCACAGGGTGTGGCCCAAAACACAAAACAAAAAAATTACATAATTGTAATTTTATTTTGCTCATGCTAAGTATATTTTTCTAATTCTAAGATCTGAATGTTTAATAAAACATAAAGTTCATAAAGTTTACCTGTTTTTCTATATATTTCATATACTAATTTCCTTTCCACCTTGTGCTGCATTCACGATAATTTTATCATATATAGTTTTTATTTAATATAATTTTTATTGGTTCTTTCTAATCTAGTCTTTTATCTGATTACTGAATTCTTTTTTACCCCTCCCCTAATTACTGAATTCTTTACTTCTTTTTTTTTAATAAAATCTTTATTCAAGCACCATGATTACAAGCATAATTATAGTTGGGTTTCAGTCATAAACAGAACATTCCCCTTCACCAGTGCAATATTTCCACCACCAATGATCCCCTCCCTCCTATCTAACTCCTGCCTCTATTTGAGACAAGCATTTTACTTCTCTCACTCATTAAGATTGTCATGATAGATGTTTATGTAGTTATTTCCCTAACTGTACTCACGACTCTTTTTTTCTATTATAATCTTTTAATTCTAAATATTCTAGACATTAATTCAATAAATATACTATGTATTATTTTTAATTTAGATCTTTGGCATACTTTGTAGATTTTGCTTGTTTATGTTTTTCTTGCTCTGGTATGGGAGAATTTTCTACCACTGACTTTCTTTTTTTAAAATATATTTTATTTAGACACCTTGATTACATACATGATTGTGTTTGGGTTTCAGTCATGTAAAGAACACCATCCATCACCAGTGCAAAGTTCCCATCACCATTGTCCCAAATCTCCCTCCTCCCCGCCTGTACTCTAGACAGGCTCTCCATTTCCCTCATACATTCTCATTATTAGGACAGTTCAAAATGTAATTATTTCTCTAACTGAACTCATCACTCTTTCTGGTGAGCTTCATGAGGTGAACTGGAACTTCAAGATTTTTTCTCTTTTGTGTCTGAAAATTATTATTGCAAGAATGTCTTTAACTTTTCCTAAAACCCATAGATGAGTGAGACCATTCTGCATTTTCTCTCTCTCTATCTGACTTATTTCACTCAGCATAATAGATTCCATGTACATCCATGTATAGGAAAATTCATGACTTCATCTCTCCTGACAGTTGCATAATATTCCATTGTGTATATGTACCACAATTTCTTTAGCCATTTGTCTGTTGAAGGGCATCTTGGTTATTTCCAGAGTCTTGCTATGGTAAATAGTGCTGCAATGAATATAGGTGTAAGGAAGGGGTTTTTGTATTGTATTTTTGTGCTCCTAGGGTATATTCCTAGGAGTGGTTTAGCTGGATGGTATGGGAGCTTGATTTCCAGTTTCTGGAGGAATCACCATATCGCTTTCCATAAAGGTTGAACTACAGGGCATTCCCACCAGCAGTGGATAAGAGTTCCTTTCTCTCCACATCCCCGCCAACACTGTTTGTTCTCATTCTTTGCGATGTGTGCCATTCTCTGTGGTGTAGGTAGTATCTCATAGTTGTTTTGATTTGCATCTTCCTGATGATTAGTGATGTGGAGCATTTTTTCATGTGTCTTTTTACTATTGACTTTCAAAATGAGATAAGAAATGTCATATATAAAAAAAAGAAAAAAAGAAATGTCATATAAGATCAAGAAATTCCATGTAAGAGAATGCATTGTTGCTCAGGTCCTACAGGGCCTGGGGTTATCTGGATCAGCCAAGAGTTACTCAAAGCAGTTAAGGATGTTCCTGGGGGTTCTGCTGTGAAAATGGCGACTGGGAGAGACTGAGGGGACCTGTTGGCTTTGCATGTTTCTCTTCTCTTCTGTCTTCTGAAGCTCTTCTGAGAGGGCCATAAAGGGCCCAGCAAAAACTGTCTCCTGGAGCCACTCAGGCCAAAAAGCCAAGAAAGATTGAGTGAGTGAAAACTGACTACCAGAAGCACCAAGCAGGGAGTGACTTCTTTGTCTGTGAAGGCAGGCAGGAGTGTCTGGCTCTGCTGTGAGATTGGTGACTGGGAGGAACTGAGGGGACCTATCAGCTTTGTGTATTTTTCTTCTGAAGGAAGGGCCCAGCAAAACACTATTTTCTGAAGGAACCCTGGCCAAAAGGCCAAGAATGAGTGAGTGAAAACCGGCTAACAGAGGTACCAGGCAGAGAGGTGACTCCTTTGTGAATGTGGGAGGGGTCTGCCCCTGCTGTGAAATTGGCAATTGGGAGCTATTGAAGGGACCCATTGGCTTTGTATGTTTCTCTTTTCTTCTGTCTCCTGAAGCTCTCCGCAGAGGGTTAGGAGGGCCCAGCAATATCTGTCTCCTATAGACTCTAGAAAAGCACTGCTCTACTTTGCTTTGCAGCGCGGGCTCTTTATACTTTATAACTAATGAACCCCACATTAACAGGAAGAAAAAAATCATACTACAAGGGTGACAGTGGGGAAACCTCACAGCAAATACCATGCAGAGAGAATGAAGATGATAGCTGTGATGACCCAAAAAATACCAACCATCTGATTCATCTCTCAGATAAGGAGTTTAGAATAGAAATATAGACAATTCTCATGGAAATAAAAGAAAATATAGCTCTAGCTGAACATAAACAAAGACAGGATTCAGAAAGCTCCAAACTGAAATAACAGAACGGAAAAACATGGTAGCTGAACTGAAAACCTCAATGGAAAGCCTCTCCAACAGAGTAACAGCAGCTGAGGACAGAATCAGTGAACTGGAAGAAGAAATGCAGAACAACTCCATGTAGCAGAAGAGATTGGAAAAGAACCTTAAGGCAAACGATCAGATAATGGAAAAAGTACTCAATGAATGAAAATAGATGTTACAGATAAAAATAGAAGTTTTTGATAAACTCAACAGAAACATAAGAATCATTGTACTCCCAGAGGTCCAGGAAGGAGATACCCAGGAAAAATCAACAGTCAAAGACATCATCACAGAGAAATTACCAGAGCTAAAGACTGCATGCAATCAAATCCTGCATGCCCTAAGAGTGCCAGCTAAAAGAGCCCCGAAGAAAAACTCCCCAAGACTCATCCTAGTCACATTGATGAATCCCACAGATACAGATAGAAACTGAAAGCAACAAGATCAAAAAGGGAAATTACATTCAAAGGAGCATCCTTAAGATTTACAGCAGACATGTCACAAGAAATTCTAAAGGCCAGAAGACAGTGGTGGGATATTGTGACAAGACTGAATAAAATGAAGGCTTCACCTAGAAAGAATACTGCACCCAGCCCAACTCACGGAAGGATACATAGTTTAACAAATATGCAACAGCTCAGAAACTTTACAGATGCAAAACTAGCCTTAAAGGAAAAACTGAAAGGTCTACTTTAAGACAAGACAGACCAACAGACACAGTAAACTTATACACAAAGATGACATTAAACCCCATGACAATCATCTCCCTTAATGTCAATGAACTAAATGCACCAATTAAGAGACAGTGGCGAAATGGATCAAAAAGATGAACTCAACTTTCTGCTGCCTACAATAAACACAACTAAATAATCAGAACAAACATAAACTCAAAATCAAAGGCTGGAAGAAAATAATCCAAGCAAACAACCAAGTTAAAAAAGCTGGCATGGCCATATTAATATCAGACGACACAAACTTTAGACTCGCAAAACTTGTAAGGGACAAAGATGGACACTTCGTACTAATCAAACTATATGTGCAACAGGAAGAAATTGCACTACTAAGCATATGTACACCCAATGAGAGGCCAGCAAAATATCTTATACAATTATTGACAGATGTGAAAGAGGACATAAATAATAACACAATCATTGTGGTAGACCTCAACATGCCCTGTCAACACTTGATAGGTCAACTAGACTGAAACACAACAAAATTATACTAACCCTGAAAAGAGAAATGTAAGAAAGAGGCCTAGTACATATATATAGGACACTCCATCCCCAGAAAACTGGATACACATTCTTCACCAATGTACATGGATATAGGATAGACCACATGCTGGCACATAAAACATACCTCCATAAAATCAAGAGGATAGGAATTTTGCAGGCTAACTTCGCTGACATGAGGCTCTGAAATTAGATGTGAACTACAAAGGGACACAGAAGTAAAACTTTAACAACTGGAAATTAAACAGCCTAATACTGTACAACCAGTGGGTCAGAGATGAAATCAAAGAGGAAATAAAAAATTTCCTGGAAACAAATGACAATGAAGACACAAACTACCAGAATCTATGGGACACAGCAGGTGGTCCTGAGAGGAAAATTTATAGCTTTGCAAACACACATCAGAAAAGAAGGGGCACATCTGAACAGCTATATGATACAGCTTATAAAGTTAGAAAATGATCAACAAAAGGAACCAAAAATAGGGAAACAGAAGGAAATAACAAAGCTGAGAGCAGAAATCAATGAAGTGGAAACCCAAAAAACAATACGAAAGAGAGATAAAGTCATGAAATTTTCCTATACATGAATGTACATGGAATCTATTGTGCTGAGTGAAATAAGTCAGAGGGAGAGAGATAGACGCAGAATAGTTTCACTCATCTATGGGTTTTAAGAAAAGTAAAAGACAGTTTTGCAATAGTTCTAAGAGACAAAGAGTTCTGAAAGGTCCAGCTCATGACACGAAGCTCAGCACAGAATGATGAGTGCAGTTAGAGAAATAACTATACTGAGAACTATCATAACATTATGAATGAATGAGGGAAGTCAAAAGCATGTCTAGAGTACAGGCAGGGGTGGGGTGGGGAGGAGGGAGATTTGGGACATTGGTGATGGGAATTGCACTGGTGAAGGGGTTGTTCTTTATAATACTGAAAGCCAACTACAATCACACTCCTGGCTTGGGGGACCATATGGGATGCCGGGGGATTGAATTGCTGTCCAACCTAAGGTAGCATGGGCAAGACAGGTGCCTTACGGCAAAAAAAAAAAAAAAAAGAAAAGAAAAAAGAAATGGATGATTCTTGGCAGTCTTAGGGAATCATGTGTTCATAGGATCCAGATCTTGCCTCTTCTATATTGACTTATTTCTCTGCACATTACATATTTTAATGAAATATGTTTTTTATCTGGTGTTTGCCTATGTGCAATATGGTAGTTTAGAAAACAGGATATCACTGCTGGTATGTTCAAAATATTAAATTTTAAATATAATAAAATTTCAAAAAATTTAAAAAATCCATTTAAAATTATGAAAATAATTTTATAGACAGTAATATTTTATGTTATTTTAACTATACCTATTATGTTTATTTCTTCTCCTATATTAATGATAGTTCTTTCCTATGTTCTTTTTAAGTAAAATTGTACTCAACTCACTAATTCAAATAATGTTTAAAATATCTATAGTCTAATTAATGAATACTTTCTCAAAAACAATTCATAAATTGTAATGCATGAGCAGTTTTGAGGTTTGAAATACATAGTTTAATATTATATTCCAAAAATCTAGAATAATTTGTTTTATTTTTTCTTTTTAAATTTGTATTTATTTTTGATTGTATCTATATTTAAAACCATTGTTATTTACAAAGTCCTTTACAGTTGAGCTTTAGGTGTACAATGAATCATGGCCAATCCCACCACCAGTGTTCACCTTCCTCCACAAATTTTCCTTAAGTGTGTCCTGAATGAGCCCCTACCCCCAGTTTGCCAGGATAAAAGACCCATTTTAAGTTTAGATTGTTAGAGTTTGGGCCTCTTAATTTCATTGTTGCTGCTTTTGGCTTGGATATTTAGTTTTTTCTGTTTTTTTTTTTTAACACTACCAATTCACCTGAGACCACTTGGCCCCTGGCTCCAATTCTTTCATATTTGTGTATCGCCTCTTCCACTTAGTTTCTTTCTTTCCTTCTCCTCATTATAATCTGGAGCCAACGGTGTTCAAGACAACTCTCATTTAGACCTAGACCATTGCATTTGGGGAGGGGGTAGAACTCAGAGGTTACTCCCGGGTCTTGCTCTGAATTCGCCCCTGCCTAGCTCAGGGAACCATCTGGGATGCCGAGAATGGAATCTGGGTCCTTCCCAGGTCTGCTGCATGCAAGGCAAACACCCTACCACTGTACTATTGCTCTGGCCCCTAACATTGCATTTCTTTATTCAGTTATTCTAAATACCACGTATAAGTTATATCATTTTGTTTTTTTTCTTTTTCTGGCTTACTTCATTTAACATAATATATTCAGTTCGATCCATATTGCTTCAAATTCCATAATTGCACCATTCCTTACAGTTGTAGGCTATTCCATTGCATATGTGTACTACATCTTCATGATTCACTCATCCATTGTTGGACATCTAGGTTGATTCCAAGTTTTAGCTATTGGACTAAGTGTTGTCATGAATAGCTGTGTGCATACATCCATTTAGAAGAATGTTTTTCTGTTCTGGGGATAGATAAAAGAGGGATTGTTGGGTCATATGGCAGTTCAATTTTGAGTTTACTGAGAACACTTTATACTGTTTTCCATTGGGATTGGACCAGGCAGCATTCCCATCAGCAGTGGATGAGAGTAAAAGTATATATATATATATATATATATATATGTTTTATCAGAACAAAGCATTGTATTCATATTTTGGCAAAACTTTTAGAAATAATTCTATTACTTTATTTTGCATTTATTTAATCACCAGAATACTAATACTCATCACTTTGTCATCTATTTCAAACATAGAAATTTATTTTTGTTGTTATTTTTATTTTAATAAAAAACACAAATCATTGTAAATCTTTTCCTAGATTAGTGAAATTCCTGTAGATTTAATACTTGCACATAAACCTATATAATTTCATTTTAGCTCTGTTGATTTTTCTTTCTCTTTTCCATAAGATGTATAAAAATTTCATTATCAGACTTCATTATGCAATATTTCTACTCCCAGCCTGCCATAACATTTAAGGATCCAAATTGACTTTTAACCTATTTCATTTCAAGTTATCAGCAAGTCAATATTTCTGATCAAGATCATAGCAAAATTCATATCCTACTGACTCTTTATTTCATTATTTATTTCAATTTGAACTTCATTATTAATCAATTCAAAAATTGTCAGCAATATAACTTCTTCAATTTATCTATTCTTTGATGCATTTCTCCAATAGGAGTTGTAACCCTTACTTGCTCTCTTCAACAAAAAGTAAAATGCACTGTTTCTTGGAATAAAATACTCTGTCAATTTGAGATGTAAAAATTGATTACTGATTAACTAATGGGGGCTTTAAGATCATGTACCTCTCAATTTAAATGAGTAGATAATTCTTTGACTTTCCAAAGTTTTATTCTCAACTGTTAAACATGTCACAAAAAAAATGTCACGTTTAAAAAAATCAGTTTTCTCTGAGGGATAATAAAGACAATTAAGATACTAAAATACATGCCTTTCATCTGGCTCTTGTCAGTATGCTCTTTAGCACTACTAGAAGTAAATCCCAAGCACATTCACTAACAGCCCAAAATGAGCTCCCCTAAAAGAAAGTGGTTTTCCTATAATCCTCAAGTAAATTTTTACATGTGTCACCTTAACACTAGTCTAATTTTTATTCTCTAGATCTTGCTTCCAAAAAGTCAGTCCACATCAGCTTCACTCAGATCTTATTAAGAAATCACAATTTAAGCCACTATAGAGTCATTCATTGAATCAGAACCTGCCATTTGTCTGTATTCTCTGACAGTTCAATGTGAAGTCCAGTTTACAAGCAATGCCTGCCAGTCTGGAAGGCTCTTGTACCTGACTCATATGTTGTAGTGTTAAGCAAGCAAAAATATCACATTTCTTAATGAGAAAGAATAGATACAGGCTATTATTTTAAAGGTCAAATGGTTATTCAGACTAATTCATTATAGAGATGAAGACTTAGTTTTTAAACTGACTTATGCCACTGACATAATTGCATTTGCTAAATGAAAATGGTTGAACAGTTGGTTACTAGTGTCTTCTTTCTTCTCTTTAAGACATAGAAAGGAAGACTCATAGAACTCAAAGATCTCTAAGTTAACTAGCAAAAATAGGTGATGCAACGTCCTTTATTTATCATATTGCTTTCTTGAAAATAATCATATGTTGCCAACTATCACTTAGAGTCAAACCTTCTAATTATCTAAAAATAAATAGATTTTATATTTTTTCATAAATTATGTGAAATATTTATTATTCTTGCTACATTAAAATCTGATTTACAATAAAAATTAAAAAAAGATAAAAAATAAATAAATAAAATTAAAAGAAAAAAATCTGGTTTACAAAGTGCAAAAACATCCACTTTATTATTAGCCAATGACAAATTCTAATGAATATACTTTTATATTTAACTTTAGAAAATGAGAGTTTGGAATTTAGACTTAAACTTTGTGATCTTGAGATTTCATATACTTAAAATAGAGATATTAAAATGTTAATGCCAAGAAGTGGTTAATATTATTTAAGTTACATCTAAAATCTAAATGTGTTTGGATAAAAAGTACTTAGTGTCTATAGTCAATTATTATACAAAAATAGTTCTAGCTTTTATTCCATTAATATTTTCCAAATTAAGAGCACACATATTTATTGCATATAATATTGTGGATCTTATCCCTTACTTAGTAGTGGAATCATTGATAAATGTATGCATATAGGTGTATACAATAATAAAAGAATAAGTATGTCAAGAAACTCAAATGTAATCTGTCTTTTAATCAATCTGTATTTTTTGAGCAGTTTTGTATTAAATGATAAATAAGCAGAGTACTCTGAACATAAGGAATGCTTTTCTTATTGAGTCATAAGCAGTGTTAAAAATTTACTGCTCTCGGGACTTTTGAGTTATTTGAGGGATAAAAAGAGAACACGAAGAGGATGACGCACCTGTGGAAGGCAGTCTTCTCCCTGCAAGACAGTAGCTACTTGTTCCAGAGCTGGAAGCATTTCCCATTGTGTTTGTCATAAATAATAGATCTTCACATTCTCCACCTTACTATCTTTGGTACTGAATGATTACCTCTCCTGGTATTTGGTAGTTCTAATCTTACTTATTTAATTTTTTATCTCTGGTTTCTCAAATCTATTTTAAATACACATATAAAACCCACATGCCAAAAAATACAGTGGTGGTTAGAAAAACTGCTCAAGAATTACATGTATTTTTGTTCTTTTAGAAAACTAGTAATCATAGCACAAAAACATTCAGAATGCATGCTTGCTCAGTTGCTAACAGTGCAATGATACAGTCTATTCCAAAGTTCGCAAACCATCAAACATTTTAAAAGAATTAACCGGGTCTGTGACATTTAATTTTATATATCAATTTAACTGAATAAGAGGATATCCAAATACTTGGCAAACAATTTTTCTAAGTGTTCTAGAAAAGAATTTTTGGATAATATTGATTTTAAACTGGTAGTTCAATGAAACAGATTTACTTCCATGAACTGAAGGCCAGCAAGAACATAAAGCTGGCCCTCCCCCAGTAAAAGTTGGTTTTCTTACTCAATTGTTTTCACAGAAACATTGTTTTATTCCTCTTCACTTAAGATTTAAACTGAACATAGAATGACCTTTCTCATTTGTGGGATATTAAAAGATAGTAAGATTATAACACCCAAAGACAAGAATATGAGGACCAGGAGGACTGGCCTATCGTAAAAAGTTTGCCACAAACAGCAGGAAGTGAGAGCACTTAGGGCAAAGAAGAGATCACTCTGACAATGATCACTTTGAATAAAAACTGGGTGCTTAAAAGGTGGTAAAATAGTATGCATGATAGTCCTTCAATAATAACATTGTATATCATAGTATCTAAAAGAAATTAAGAAAAACAGAGTGAGAAAGAGTGAGAGAAAGAGTGAGTGAGAGGGGGAAAATTTTGCCATATAGGCAGACAGGGGGAGATATGGAAAGGAAACTGGGTACACTGGTGGCAGGAAATATGAAGGAATAGGTGTTGGACACTGTATGACTAAAACTTAATCGTGAACAACTTTATAATTGTATTCAATTATAATTTTTATTCAAAATTTTTGAACTGGGGCCAGAGAAATAGCATGTAGGTAAGGCGTTTGCCTTTCATGCAGAAGGTCATTGGTTTGAATCCTGGCATCCCATATGGTCCCCTGATCCTGCCAGGAGAGATTTCTGAGCATGGAGCCAGGAGTAACCCCTGAGCACTGCCGGCTGTGACCCAAAAATTAAAAAAAAAAAATGAAAGTTTAGGGGCTGGCAAGGTGGAGCTAGAGGTAAGGTGTCTGCCTTGCAAGCGATAGCCACGGAAGGACCGCGGTTTGATCCCCCGGTTTCCCATATGGTCTCCCCAAGCCAGGGGCAATTTCTGAGCGCTAAGCCAGGAGTAACCCCTGAGCATCAAATGGGTGTGGCCCAAAAAACCAAAAAAAAATTTCTTTTCTAACTGAAACATTACATTTTCTTAGGCTTCAGGTTTGCTATCATCCACATAGAATCTTTTGCTTTCTTGGTTCTGTAAAATGCAGACTCACTGAAGATCTTGGATAAGCCTGTTTTCAGAATCACAGTACAGTTACTTATAATAGGTTCTTCTCTCTCTTTCTCTCCTCTAGTTCTCTCTTCCACTCTATCATTAACTATCTATCTCTATTTCCTATTTTTTTCTGTTTCTCTGAATAACACTAATATAAGGCTACTCACATAATTTCAGAATTTTGATTAAGAAATGATAAAGTGAATGAATTTCTTACCATTTCCTTCATCTCTATTTTTATGAGTGTAGTTTCCGTGTGGTTATTGTTATAAGAGTAAAGCTATGCTGAGGTATTTGCATGACCTTTTAAATTTATCTATACAATTTCTTGACCAATTCTTGTTCTCTTTTGCCCTCCTTACAAGATTTGAGAATAAACATTAGATAAGGTCTGAGTAGTTACATTAAAGATACTTTTAGCATTGGGCTAAAGCAATAGTATAGCTGGTAGGACATTTGCGTTGCTCATGGCCAAAACAGGTTTAATCTGTCGCATCCCATATGGTCTGCAAAGCACTACCAGAAGTAATTTCTGAGTTAAGAGTCAGGAGTGACCCCTGAGTATTGATAGTGTGGCCACCACCCACCAATCAATTCAACTTATAGAAAAGTCATTAATAAAATCATTTTAGATTATAGCACAAAAGTTATTAACAGAACTAGAGAACAGAATGGACACTCTATTTTGGCTATAAAGAAAATCATAGCTATTAAAAAATAGAATTGAAGCAGGATCTTTTCCTTCATTGTAACTTAGGATCCTTAACTCAATGATGAATTATTAAACAGTCTGAGTGAATAATGCCATATTGTCATTTTGCTTTAATTGTCTTAGAGGCAAGTTGTAATATATTTATGATGTCAAAGATTAAAAAAGAAATATGCCCTAGACATCTGGGAAAGATTCAAAACCTAATTAAAAAGAAGGTGGGTTATTTTTTTTTTTTGAGTCTCTTCCCTACCCTTTTACTTTGGAAACTTTGGGGTTATTATGATTATGTGGAATAACAATTTTTATAATTATAAGTAGATGAACGTAAATAATACACTCAATACCATGTGGAGGTCAGACATTAAGTATGTAAGAAGGGGCTGGAGAGATAGCACAGCGATAGGGTGTTTGCCTTGCAAACAGCAGACCTAGGACCTACAATGATTTGAATCCTGCATACCATAAGGTCCCTCGTGCCTGCCACTGGCAATTCTGAGTGCAGGGCCTGGAGTAACACCTGTGTGCTGCAAAGTGCGACCCAAAAACAAAAACAAAAAAAAAAAAAGAAGAAGAAAAGAAACTAGTTTATTTTTTCTAACAAGGTACCATTGAACCATTAATCCAGAAAGCCAGTCTGTAAATCTGGAGGCTTCTTATATAGAAAAAAAATTAAATGCTGGCCTATTAAATTGTTTTAATACTTCCAAGCTAGCAAAACCTAACTAGAATAATATGCATAATTATATAATATATATTTATACATATGGGAACTGGAGTGATGGCTCTAGCAGTAAGGCGGTTTGATCTCCAGGCATCTTATATGGTCCCCCAAGCCAGGAGTGATTACTGATCACATAGCCAGGAGTAACCTCTGAGTGTCACCAGGTATGGCCGCAAAATCAATATATATATATATATGTGTCTTTATTTTCCAGTATTTTCCCCATAATTTTAGCTTCCCAGTGAATAATTTATATTTTGTTATCTACTTTTCATTTTCTATTGGCACTCTCATTGATTTAATACCCCCTATGGTTAGTTGTCTTTGCTTCAGTAATTTTATCTTATATTCCTTATTATAAATAAAATTTTTGTTTTGCACTATTGACCTGGAGTATACTACAGAAGTATAATAGTTTAAACCAAACTACCATATGTTTATAAAACAATAACTCTTTGGCTTGGATATGGATAAACACCTACTTTACATGTGTGAGTATTCTGGGTTCCTATCACTTCCAACAAATTTTTTTTTAATTTAAAAAATAAGGTAGCAAATCTTTTTTTCTACCAGCTTTTTTTTTCGGGGTGGGAAGCATTGTTCAGGGATCATTCAGCTCTGTACTGAAAAATAACTCCTGGCAATATTTAGGTTAACACATCCTATGCAAGGTATATATAGCCTAGGTCTGCCACATGCCAAGCAAGCTATCTACACAGCATATGATCTTTCTACTTTTAAAGAACCAATTCTTCATTTGATTGTGAACCTTAATAAAGACTAAAGTAATTTCTGTAGACCAAACTATAACAGCACAAACGTCTTATGAAATGAGTGCTGCTCGATTAACTGGTCTGCTCTGTCAAAAAGTGGGGAATAATGTATACAAAACATATCCTAAAGGTACAATAAGCCACCTGAACAAACATTACATACTCTCTGCTTGTTTCCTTTTTCAAAGCTCTATGGCTTCTTAAGAAGTTCCTTTTGACCAAATAATTCATAAAAATTGAGCCTAGGGGCCAAGGAGATAGGACCAATGCTAGGACCCTTCCTTTGCAGAGAGATTATTCAAGTTAAATACGAGGCACCAAATACAGACTTCTGAGCTTGGCAAAAATGATCCCTTAGTGCATAGACATAAGTAACACCCTGAGCACAGCTGAGTGTGATCCTAGAACCAGAGCGATAGCACAGTGGTAGAGCGCATGCCTTGCACGTGGCAGATCTGGCAGACCTGATTTGATCCCTGGAGTCCCATATGGTCCTCCTAGCCAGGAGCGATTTCTGAGTGCATACCCAGGAGTAACTCCTGAATGTCACTGGGTGTGCCCCCCGCCAAAACAAACAAACAAAAACCGAAAGAAAAAAGAAAAAAGAGAGAGAAAGAAAAAGAGGGAGATAAAGAAGAAAGTAAACAAAGAAAGAGAAAGAGAAAGAGAAGAAAGAAAGAGAAAAAGAGAAAGAGAAGAAAGAAAGAAAGAAAGAAAGAAAGAAAGAAAGAAAGAAAGAAAGAAGGAAGGAAGGAAGGAAGGAAGGAAGGAAGGAAGGAAGGAAGGAAGGAAGGAAGGAAGGAAGGAAGGAAGGAAGGAAGGAAGGAAGATTTAAGAAAAAGAAAGATAGATTGAGCCGGATTTAAAGACTATCTGAACTATGAAGCAAAACCAGTCAATGGTTTATTGGTTAGGTATTATAGCTCCCCTGATGTAATCTTAGGATCACTTGAAGTTATATGTTTGATTTTAAACTGTTCCTGCAGTGAAATGTATTACTGATTATATAAAGTTGCACATAGTTTGAATCATTCGAAAATTGACAAAGGAAGATTAGAAGACTGTGATAATTTCTACTTTGGGGTAGAAATATATGTAGAATCTTTTAGATTGAGCCAGAGTGTTAAGATTCTTTATAACTTATCAACTTTTTACACCTCAGGGTCAGTATCTGTCCTACATTCTGGTGCACAGACCAGCAATCATAAAAAAGGTGATCAAATGTGTTTAAACCTTGCAATACCTGCAGATCAGCATCAATATTTTGAGTGGCTATTGATGACAACTGACTAATAGGAATGCTGTCCTAATTATTGTCAAAAATCTTATCACTCATATATTTAAGTGTGAAACAACCTCTTTAACCAGGCTCTATATTGCTTTAACAGAAAGCCAAGATGCAAAGCAAAGGTGAGTATAAGCAGTAGAGAATTTGCATATGTTCCATAGCAGGCCATCCGTCAACAAGTCAGGTTATCTCCCCCCGTTATTTGGGGGTCCAGTATGCAACACAAAAATCAAAGGTAAGCACCCAGTAATAAGTCTCTGTTGAATGAGACATCTTTCTTTGGTAGACTCTCAGATCATGCTTGGGACACTTATACCATAGTTGCAACAGAGACTTGTATGAGGAGAAAATATTTGTTTGTCTTTATCTTCTTAAACATTTCCTTGATACATATAGCCATTGTCCATAGACATATGGACTATGCTACCCTATATTTTTATTACTGGTTTTTGTGTATCACAATTGCTCAGATTTTCTGTATCTAGGATCAGAGGCTAAATTCTGGAGATTATGCATTACCTGTAAGCACCTGGGCTGAAGGGTCATGTCTTGAGTTTCTTTCTTTACTACTTATGGAGAGGCTGGTGTTTCTAAGTAATCTCTACATCTGGAAGTGGAAGCTGCCAGGCTGTGGCAGAAGAATCCACAATCTTCATTCTCTTAATTAAATGAACTAGCTTGAACTACAATATATGTTACAAATTTATCTAAATATATTAGTGATAAAAATTGCCATAACTGTTCTATACTAGTATTTGCCACAGTATTAAAGGAAATATTTGCTTGCTAATTTTAATAAGTATAAGTGCATATTCAAACATGTTTCAAAATACAATTTTAAAATTTCATACATTAGTGATTTGCAAAACATATTAAACACTTGAAGAGAAAAGATAATGATTATTCTATTACTCTTAACTATAATTTCATATTAGTGAATCATCTATTCCTTTGTTAAGATATTTCTTACTGAATTATAAATACTTTTTTGCTTGAGTTGGCAAATTCTGTTCTATATTTTTCAACAAATTATTGTTTTATTTCCCCTCACAAGACATTTGATCTTGAACGCCTAAAACGTTTAGATTAGCATGTTAGTTTTTTATTATTTCATTTTTACTTAAAGCATTTCTATACAGTAAATAATCTAAAGTCTATTCAGTTACATGTTAGGGCATTTGCCTTGCACTCAGTGGACCTGAGACAGAGCCACAGATCCAGGTTCGATTCTCAGAATCCCATATTGTCCCCGATCCTGCCAGGAGCAGTTTCTGAGCACAGAGTTAGGAGTAATACCTGAGCACTACTGGATGTAGCCCAAAAATAAAAAAAAAAATCTGTAAGGGTTAAGATTTCTAAGGTATCTTGGGTAACAGTAATATATATATATATATATATATATATATATATATATATATATAAATTAAAATTTTTTCAGTTTACTGAAAATATAAATGTTTTAGGAGGGTTTCATGTTAAGTACAATAAGTCAGAGGGAATTGGACAGATACCAATGACCTCACTCATCTGCAGTGTAAAGAGAAATAAGACTAGGGAACAGTGTTGAGTGATGGTAAACCCTTGGCCTTCTATTGCAAAACAGACATTGCCAGATTTGGAGCTAGAAGGATGAAAAGGCAGGTAAGAAATAACAAACAGACATCAGTGGTGGGTGATGGGCACTTCTGGTGTTGATAAAGTGAAGTGGAGGTACATTAAAAGCCCTAAGAATTAATAGTTAATACTACTATAGATGCGTTGCCTAAATTACAACAAAAAATGGTATTGTAAATCTCATCTCAATCAAGTTGTTGAAATATTTCATTGTATCTGATGTAATACAGATTAAATATATTAACTTAGGGACGAATTTTTTATGAGTATTGGTTTTATCCAAGTATATCATGGACTTTAATGAAGTGTCAGGTACAGAAAACTAGGGTTTGGCTGACCTTATCAGTAAATAAGTCTATCATAGAAATATTGGGAACTTCTGAAACTGTTGCAAAACCAGAGTTAAAGCTAGATAGCCAATAAATATGTCCTCTTCCCTCTCCCCAGGCTGTAGGGTTGCTCAATCTCAGGCCAACTGTTCAACCATTACCACTTCACTTGTGTGCTCTAAAGCAGACACCAGAGCAGATGCTATCTTGCCTCCACTAGAAACACTGAAAGATGAACTTAATCTGTTTCTTTTTCATAAATTTCTAAGTCAAAATTCAGCATAGGCAAACAGATTGGCACAACCTAAATCATATGCTTATATCCTTAGCTGCAAAGGAGGCTGAGAAAGCAAGCATTTGGCACTTTAGCTACTGAAACAAGGAGTTTCTTAGTTGCATCAATTGCTCTAGGTTGAGGAGATTCTCAAAGTATGTTTTACATAAAACATATAATTTGATGCACTCAGTATCAAATTCAACTTTTTTTCAATTAAATACAAATAAACCATGCTTTCTCCTAATGGAATACAACTACTTTTCTTTTCTTTTTTTTTGGGGGGGGGGTCACGCCCGACAGTGCTCAGGGGTCACTCCTGGCTCCATGCTCAGAAATTGCTCCTGGCAGGTTTGGGGAACCATATGGGGCACCGGGATTCGAACCGACGACCTTTTGCATGAAAGGCAAACGTCCTACCTCCATGCTATTTCCTGGGCCCCACAACTACTTTACTTATCTTTTTGAAAACTTATTTACTTTCTCTTCAATATGGAAATGATTTCAAACTTGAAGACACAAGACCTACTCTAACTCTAAAAATCCTGGGTATGTTCTTTCCTTTTATAAATCCACCATGACGTATCTTAGTATTTTAAAGTAATGGCCTCAAAATTAATTTGACCACCCACAGTATGCTCTATGTTAAAAGGAATGAAATGAAAAGAAAAGGATAGCACTGTCAAGATGCATGCATACTTAGAAAACAATTTTAAAAAGAAAATGTAGGTGAAAGTTTAAATCCCTTTTTCCATAAAGGATCATTGGTTTATTGCTGTATATAACCTTATGGAATGATTTGATCATCCTTATTTTATTTTTTTAAGTAAACTTTGGGCCAGAGGAGACAATGCAGTAGCTAGAGTCCTTATCTTGCCTGAAGACATAGATTTGACCCTACTGTTACATGATATGGCTTCCTGAGCACCACTAGGAGTGATCTTTGAGCACAGAACCAGGAGTAAGCTCTTAGCAAAACTGGGTGAGGCTCCCAAACAAAACAAAAATTTGTAGGATTTTATTGATTTACTTTTAAGGAGTTTGGAGTTATATGCAGTTTTGCTCAACGACAATTCTTGGCTCTGTGCTCAGGAGTCATTCCTAATAATACTTGAGGAACTATATGTATCTCTGAGGATCCAGCTGGGATTAGCTGAATGCAGTCTAGGTTTATTACACTCTGTACCGCCTGCTGCAAGCGGTTTCTGTCTTGCAGAGCCAGTGGGATTTCCATGAATTCAGGGAGAGTGGGTTGCCCGGACCGGTATACAGAGAAATATGAAATATAAAATATGAAATAAATGAAACCACACAGAGTATTTGGGTTAACACGTCTTCTAACAGGAGTGTGACAAGTTTATTTTCCAAACAGGAGTTTTTATAGGGGTAAGCCAATCACAGGTACAGGGAAGGATATTTACAATAACAAGGCAAGGTTAATTGCAAAAGAAAAGGTAACACTCAGGACAGTTTTTAACAAACAACCTTAAATGAAAACAAGGGTTAGGAGGAGGTAAGAAATATCTAGAAACTTGATCTTCCAAGGTGGGCTCCATTGTTTATGAGGTTAAGCACAGGAAAAACCAAATCTCCTAAAATGTCTTTTCCTATTTTCTGAGCAGAGTCAATTTCACACTTGTTTACCAGAAACTTCAGCTGCAAGGACATATTTGAAATATTGTCTGAACTTCTAGGGTTATACATCTCCAGAAAAGGGGCTTTCTTACTAATGTTTGGTGCTGGAATTTCTGAGCCAAATTATTTGACAGAGGACACAATTTTGCCTGAGATAATACCAGCATCACTTCGGAAATTCCTCAACCGTCCACGCAGGGGAAAAAGGCATCCACAGTGTGCCTTTTGAGGAACCCCAGTGGGGATATTGCAGTTCTCCCCACCAGGAAAATCTAAGGATACTTCTGGTGGGCTGAATTCCCCTAAACGTCTATCATGCGAGGCACCAGCCTAATATAATTTGTTTCTCAAGAAGTTTTAGGCTTATAGGGAATTTAGTTAGAACGTATAGAGATTTCCAATATACTCCTTTGTGCCCTCCCTTAACCTTTTTTCTAGGGTGACTTTTCAGTTTACTTTTTTAATGTTATTTTCCATTGATGTACATTTAGACTGATAAAACCAGTTCTGATATATTATTTATATTGTTACAACCTAATATTTATAATTATCATTAGGGATAACTTTTTGCTACATGGATCTTTGAATTGTGCCAAATGTATAATATCATATAACTATTATATATTCATTCAAAATGATTTTAGTGTTCAGAAAATTTCCCTGTGCTCTTCTCCTCTATATACTCCTTCTGTTTTCTGGCATCTGATGATATCTTCTGTCACTGTATTTTATGAAATATAATACCACTGGAATATGACAGTATCTAGTTTTTTTAAATGGACATGTTAACCATATGAAAATACATTTAATGGTTTTTAATGATGTGTTAACTCCTTTTCTAAATCACCAAATAGTGTTCCATTGAGTCTATGTATCACTGTTCACTCATTTACATACTGAAACATATGTTAGCTGCTTCCAGGTTTTGTCAATTAGTCTTCATATTCATTAACTATTACCACAGAATTTGGCAGAATTAGGAGCCAGTCTAAAGAAGTCCCTTGTGTTCTCTTTATTTTTTCTCAGGAAAAAAAAGATTAATCCCTCTTTAGAGACAAGTTTCAATATACGATTCAAAATTAACTATCATTTACATTTTTGTTAGCTTGTCCAGAGGCATGAAAATCACTAAAAGGCCAAAGAGAAATTTATTCAATTTCAGTAGACTATTGCTGTAGCTTTTCCCTTGGGTATTCATTCAACAAAGCTCAGAATCTCAGGGGATAAGAGAAAACAACATGAAAAAGATCAGTATTTGCAATGACAAAGGTATCACTTTGATATCTGTAACCCAAATAAATACTTGTCTTTGTTCTATGGAGACACCATGCGAGTACACACTTACTACTACTTCAAAACACACACAACTGACTCTCCAATCTTTCCAACCTTGCAAATTATGGTCTCTCAGCTCTCATTAACATTGACTTTTTAATAGATTTTTCTGTAATAACAGATATTTGTAGATGATATTGTAAACTTTATCATGGTAAAGTCAAAAGAATTTTGTTATTTTATTACAAAGTGAGTTCCCTTTACACCAATTGAAGGGCTTTTGGTGAAAGTAAGCACACAAAGTACACTAAGCACAGATAAATCTTTGACTATGAGCCTAGTGGCATATTTGGAAGCTCAAGCATATCTTGTGAAAAAATAAATGGCAAATCAAAGCAAAATAATTAGCTCATTCATTTAGTCATTTATAAATAACCTTGTTCTGATTTATTATTAATATAAATTCCTAGAGATTAAACAAACATCCTACCAACATCCCTCAGTGCTTTCACGCACATATAATTTACCTTGCCAAGTAAATTATAAGTTTTCTAAGGAAAGGTATATAAATTTTCTTTTTCTTTGCTCCCTTACAATAATTGGTAAGCACATACACAACTAAGGTGAATTTTATAGCCACTTTCACAGTAAAATAATTCTCTGAGTAAATATTTTCTACAGCTTTCTAAGTTTTTAGACCTTAAGCTATGCTCTGGGGAACACAATGATAAATTAATTTCCTACGCTACAGCAAGATTCTTGGAGAGAGACATAAAAAATAGATGATGAAAAAGTTACTTGCATCTTAAGATAAATTTCAATAAGAAATAACAATAATAGAAATAAAGCACTCAAGTACACATTCAAGTTGCCTCAATTTGAGTCTGGCCTCACTATCCCTTTCTCTGATGACTTTGGGCAAATTAATTCCTCCTCTTTAAGTCACAGATTTCTCATCCCCAAGATATGAATAATAAATAGCACTTATCTCATAGGCTTTTTATAAGGGTTAAAAGCAATTATACACTGATCCAATGTTCCAGTGTTTTCCATTGCTAAGCGGTTCTTTTTAGGCAACAATAATAGGACAAAAGCAAATTCACCAGAGTGCATTTTGCAGTGAAAATTTGATGATTATAAACCAAGAAGTATCAGTGGCTAATAATAAAAATGTGCTTGAATTAAGTATTTTTAAATGTTTTGGATAGGGAAAAACTATTCACTCATTGACCATCTGATAAAGGAGCTAATGCCTAAGATATATAAGGTAGTGGTAGAGCTTAACAAAAATATAATCTAACACCATCAGAAAATGGGATAATAGATGAACAGAAACATCCTCAAAAAAGAAATACAAAAAAAAAATACAGATGACCAAAGGGCAGATAAAAATGATCTAAATCTTTAATCATCAGAGAACTGCAAATCAAAACAACAATGCAATATTATTTCATACTGAGAGCCTGGCACACATAAAGAACAATAAAAACCAGGACTGGCATGGATGCATTGGAAGATACTCAGTTGCTGCTGGTGGAATGTAGATAAGCTGTTTGTCTTTGTTGTTACTGTTGTTGTTGTTGTTGTTGTTGCTATTGTTGTTTGTGAGAAGACAAAACGGACATACCTCAAAAAACTAAAAATTGAGTTCCCATATGATCTCTTCTGGGAATATACCAGAGGAGTCCTAAAAAACACAATACAGAAAAGGCATCTGTTTTCCTTATTCGTTGTAGTACTATTCACAATAGTCAGAATCTGGAAATAACCCAAGTGCCCAAAAAGAAATGAGTGGATAAAGAATCTGTTGTTGTAATCTACACAATAAAACATTGTGCAACTTTTAGGAAAAATAAAGTCATGAAATTTGCATATATATGGATGGGTATGGAGAGAGAGTATTATAATGAGTAAAGTAAGGGAGAGGAATGGACATATTATGATCACACTCATTTGTGGGATATTAAAAGAAAAATACAGTATGGTAATACCCAAAGATAATAGAGACAAGATCCAAAATGACTAGTCCATAGTAGAAAGCTTACCACAGAGAACAGGGGAGTGAATTTCGGGCAGAGAAGGGATCTCTATGACAAGAATAGTTGAAAATGATCACTCTGAAAAAGGACTGGGTGCTGAGAAGGTAAAGAGATATGCATGATACCCTTCAGAAGCAATAATGCACACAAATGTGTCTAAAAGGCAAGGAAGGAACAGTGAGGGATTGAATGTGTGAGTGAGGCAGAAAAAGAGAGATAAAGAGAGAAGAAAAATGTCTGACAGAGAAAGATAAAGGGAAGGGATGGAAGGTAACTGGGGACATTGGTCATGAAATGTACACGAGAGAATGTAGATTAGTGAAGGGATGAGTGCTGAACATTGTATGCCTGGAACTCAATTTTGTAATTGCATTTCACAATGATTCAATAAAAAATGTACAAAAAAGTAAAAGTATATTTAAATTTTTCTTAACAGGAAATTTTACATGACAAAATGATAAACAGGTTGAGAAAAAATGATGGTTAATATGCATCAGAAAAAGAGGCCACTTTTTAAAATTCCAAACTATTGTGATTTGTTTTTCCTTTTCTTTTGAGTGGGCCACACCCAGCAGTGCTCCGGGGTTATTCCTGGCTCTGTACTCAGGCATCACTCCTGGTGGTCTTGGGGGTACCATATGGGATGTTAAGGATCAAACCCTGGTCAGTCATATGGAAGGCAAATGACCTAGCCACTGTGCTATCACTTTGGCCCCACTAAATGAAAAGCACAAAATTCCAAGAATAAGTTACCTGGAAAATTGTTACATAGGAAAATAAATCTATCATGCTGAGTGAAATAAGTCAGAGAGACAGAGAAAAACGCAGAATGGTATCACTCATCTATGGGTTTTAAGAAAAATGAAAGACATTCCTCCAATAATAATAATTTTCAGACACAAAAGAGAAAAGAGGTGGAAGTTCCAGCTCATTTCAGGAAGCTCACCACAAAGAATGATGAGTTTAGTTAGAGAAATAACTACATTTAGAACTGTCCTAAAAATGAGAGCCTATGAAGGAAATGGAGAGCCTGTCTAGCGTACAGGCGGGGAGGAGGGAGATTTGGGACAATTTTGATGGGAACGTTGCACTGGTGATGGGTGGTGTTCTTTACATGACTGAAACCCAAACACAATCATGTATGTAATCAAGGGGTTTAAATAAAAAAAAAAAAGAACTAAAAAAAAAATAATAACAGAACGAAAGGACCAAATTACAATGGATATGTGGAAAACGTTCTACTTAATTGGTAGCTCATGACACTCAAATTCAAATAGAGTTGAGCTGTAAAATAAAAATTCACGAGTTGGTGAGATCACCCCATGCACCGTGTTTCTGACCTTTAAGGCAGAGGGGTCTGATGAAGCAGGGTAGGTGGCGGAGAAATAATACCAAGCCAGTCAGTGAAAAGTCATAGGAATCAGTCTGCTTTTCACTTCATAGCCTCTTTCTGCCATGTGCTCCCTGCACCTGGGCCAAACAATTCCCTACACCAGGATGGGAAAGCTGGAGAGCACAAAAGTACTCTGAAGTGTGCTTTTTACATTAAATATCAAAAGAAGAAGTAACTGGGAAGAAGTTGGGGGTAACACCTTTCTTTGTTTAGGGTTGTAGCTAGTTTCACCTTACATTGAGTTACTATTTGTCTTTCTTTGCTTTTGTTTATTTATTTATTTATTTACTTGGTTTTTGGGGCCACACCCATTTGATGCTCAGGGTTTACTCCTGGCTAAGCATTCAGAAATCGCCCCAGGCTTGGGGGACCATATAGGACACCTTCCTTGGTTAGCGCTTGCAAGACAGACATCTTACCTCTAGCACCACCTCTCCGGCCCCGTTTGTTTGTTTATTT
>PVKC010008966.1:5886-27461 GCA_004027635.1 Crocidura indochinensis
AAAAAAAAAAAAAAAAAAAAAAAAAAAAGAATTTGCCAAATGAATGAACTCTCACCAGACAATCTACATCAGAATTAGGATAAAAATTATAAAGATAAAATAAAATGTCAAGTACATTTCCCATACTGGTACTTCCTCCCTGCAAACAATTCTTATAATATATTCATCCTGCTTTTCTCAATACAATGGGACATTTGCCACTCTCTGAAAAACAAAATACCTTGTCTATTTATCTTCCTGAATTTTTCTCTGAGAAAATTTTCTCGCTGGCCCATCCACTCTTCATTCCTCTACCTTGTGATGTTTTAGACTCAGGCTGCATAAGAATTTGTGGGTTCTCTTTGTAAGCCATATCCCTGGCAATCACCCATTCTTGTCTTTCTTTACTCTGCCTATTGCTCTTTACTTCTTATCTTGTTACATACATACTTCAATTCAATTCCCATTTCCCCCCAAAGATATTCTACCATCTCAAATGAAAACACAGTACTTGGTGCACGGTAACTGCATAGTGCTTCCTGAGTCCCAACCACCTGGCTGTGGAGGACTATGTCTCACACTATTCCTGTATTTTCTTCTTGGTACAGCACAGGAACTCAATTTATGATTCAGTTCATCTAACGGCCAGAGTAAGAAGACAAACATACAGTAACACTGCTTCCCAACACAAACATCATTCATCTACTCTCCGATAGTTTCTAGTTTTTTGGTCTTGCTTCACCCTAAATTTGGAGTTCATGTTCATAACCTCCATTAATCTACATTTCAAGTCTTTTATTTTTTTTAAGGGCACACCTAGTGGTGGTGCTTAGGGCTTACTCCTGACTTTATGCTCATGAATCAGTCCTGGTAGGCTCAGGGGACCATAAAAGATGCTGGTTGGTGACATGGAAGGCAAGTGTCCTACCTGCTATACTATTGCTCTGATTCCTAAATTCTAAGACTTACCATTTCTTTCTGCTTGTTTATTTTGGCAATTCTGGCTTTGAAACATGACTCAGTTCTGAATAACAGAGCTATGTGCTTGCTTAGACTTTATCCCTTGATAGAGACTATATGTAGATCTAGTATGTGAGCAAAATTTTATAAATATATTTAAACAAAATCTTCCCAGAATACAAAAGAACTTTCAAATGATAAAAAAAAAAAAAACCCACAAAATTAGGGGGCCAGAGTGATAGCACAGCGGTAGGGCATTTGCCTTGGATGCGGTCGACCAGGACAGACGCAGAATCCCATATGGTCCTCTGAGCCTGCCTGGAGCAATATCTAAGCACAGAGCCAGGAGTAATCACTGAGAGCCACAGGGTGTGCCCCCCCCCAAAAAAAACCCCACAAAATTAAGACCAAGAGCTATAGAAGCAAACACCTTAAAATCTAACAAAGAATCTGAAAATAATAATTTAGTTTTTAAAATGATCTAAATAATGCAGCATCTTCACATACAAAATTTATTTGAAATTCACCAGTTCTTTTATGCACTAGCAGTACCTTAAAATAGGAAAGGGAATCAAACATTTCTTCAATCTGTTCTGAAGAGCGGACAGATGATGAAAGTGGATGAGATGAATTCAAGGAATCTTTCTTCATGGTTTTGAATCGAGCATCTAAGAAATCTTCATACTTGAGAGAAAGAAAACAGGTCAGGAAACACAGAACAGTTTCAAAGGTTAAGTATAGGATCATATAAATTAAACTAGTTACTATTTTTCATTATTAATAAAGAAGCTCCACTAAACCTCAGAATCCATGTTTTTGAAAAGGTAAATGTAAGAAAGATTGCGTAACTCATGTATCTCTTTAAATTAAAAAATAAAACTTATGACTTCCAGCAATATGAAAAAAGAGCACTACCTAAATAACAACATAAGGATGCATTAAGAATATTTCACTGAGGGGCCCGGGAGATAGCATGGAGGTAAGGCATTTACCTTTCATGCAAAAGGTCATCGGTTCGAATCCCGGTGCCCCATATGGTCCCCCGTGCCTGCCAGGAGCAATTTCTGAGCATGGAGCCAGGAGTAACCCCTGAGCACTGTCAGGTGTGACCCAAAAACCAAAAAAAAAAAAAAAAAAAAAAAAGGAATATTTCACTGAAGCAACCAAATGTCAAATCTGAATATTCATGAATATTTGAATAGGGACTTGTATATGAAAAATAAAACTTTGTGCCAGAAATACTCCTTAATGGTAGAGTATATGCCTTTCATATATGAGGCCCTGTGTATGATTTATCAGAACCAAAAATGAAAAACAAACCTTAAATTAAAACATAACCAAAACCTAGTCCTTAAGCTAATTTGTCATATATAGTAGAGCTTTTCAATTAAAATCAAAAACATTTCCTCAGATCATTTAATTGAACTGAGGTTCATTTAAAATAAAACTTTTAAAAATTCTTGTGAGTTTAGTAGATGAGTTCCCTTAAATACATCTGGAAGTTTCAAACATTCTGGGCACCACCAAGTGGTGAAACTGTATATCTCATTCCTTAATCAAACAGCAAACAGATTTAGAGAGTCTTAGTGTTCTTGCTAAAAATGAATTAGTTCTACCACCTGAATTTGTTTATCAGGTCTTATATAAATGTTCTCTATGGGAAAAAAATGTTCCCTATGAAAGACTCAGACCTACAGTGACTGTGGAGCAAGGATTCAGGAAGTTTCAGGAAGTCACTGATATGAGACTGAAGGAAATCTTCTGTTTTCCCACCTATGGCTGACATGTCTGGGGGTTATCTGTCCCAATGACTCTTAGGCCAGAAAGACTATTCTGAGAGTAGTTAGTACAATGAGCACATCATGATGTCTGCTGTACCAATATAATATTTCAAGTCTTTGAGTGAGAAAGGAAGATTCTCTGCATGTATAGACCAAGAAGTCAGTTAATAAAAAGGGGCCAAAGTGGTGGCACAAGTCAGGAGAGATTTCTGAGCACATAACTAGGAGTAACCCCTGAGCATCATCAGTGTGGCCCCAAAACCAAAATAAATAAATAAAATCTAGTGGTAACAGCACATTATGATATAATATCCTTATTTGTTTTTCTTTATACACAAAAGTTTTGTTTACACAAAAGTCTTACTTTACTTATTTGAACAGGAGGGCTAAATATTTAAAATAAAATATAGCAAAATGAAAATTTAATCTTACTGTTAAGAGTGAATTTTAGTCTTTGGTGAAATACATTGGTAAATAAAAGTATAATTTCCACTGAAAAATCTCAAGGTTTAGATTGTTTAGACAATAAAGTATAAAATTTATTGAATCTTTCAAGATACAGTCTTAGTAATCCAAGTGATATAAAAATAAATAGTAGATAAGATCTGACTCTATACCCCCCTCACCCAGCATGCACAGAGGACCAAATAAACATTATACTTACACTGGAGAGTTCTTTGAATATTTTTTCCAAGGAGAAATACTCCATAAAAGTAGCAAAACCTTCATTCAGCCACAGGTCATTCCACCACTGCATCGTTACCAAATTACCAAACCACTATTGCGGGGGTGGAGAAAGCAAATGATTATCAACTGAATTTTTTGTTTAGTTATCAGGCCATACCTGGTCATGCTCAGAATTTACTCCTGATTCTGAAATCTGGGGTTATTACTGAGGGAAACCATAATGGTGAATTTAGGGGATGGAGAGATAGCATGAAGGTAAGTGGTTCGAATCCCAGCATCCCACATAGTTCCCTGAGCCTGCCAGGAGTGATTTCTGAGTGTAGAGCCAGGAGTAAGCCCTGAGCACCGCCGGGTCAGATCCCAAAAAAAAAAAAAAAAGGGTGAATTTAAGTGCTGCAAGGCAAGCACCCTATTCATGATACTAATATTCCAACCCCAAGTCAAACATGATATTTACTTTTTCAAAACTTTTTAGTAACTAACTCTTAGATCAATTCCCTACTATTGGATTATAATATCTTAAAAATACAGTATAATTATTATAAAAGTTTCATAAAGTTTACTTTAAAGTAAAATAAAAACTTTAATGTCTTACTAAATTGAATAGACAGACGATAAGCAAGAGGGATAGTAAGCATTTAACAAAATAAAACATGTTTATGTTTTATCTACTTTTTCTTTGGTTACAGGCCACAGCCAGCAGCACTCAGGTTATTCCTGGCTCTGCAATCAGAAATGACTCCTTGTAGGCACAGGGTGGGGGGGTGGGGTGCTTATGGGATTCCAGGGATCAAATCCAAGCTGGTCATGTGCAAGGCAAATAGCCTCCCTGCTGTACTATTGCTGCAGCCCCAGACTTCCCAACTCTTGAAGGATGGCAACAAAAGTAAGTGACCATCAAGAAATATCTCAAGTTCCCCTGGTGCAGCATCTAGTTAGGGGCTTTGCATGCACTCCCTATACCAGCTTGTCTTGCCACCTGTCAGTTGCTAGAGATGTCTCTGGATTGTTGCTGAGGCTGTGTGACTCTTCCTCATCACAACACCAGGCCCAAGACAACTTTGACTAGCTGTACGTTGAAGGCAGGAGAGGCAAGGTGCTGCTGCAATGCAGTACTGAAATACCTGTGTGATTTTCCTTCTTTTGCTCTCCATATCACATGATAAAACTGCAAGCTCACCTTTATCTTAAATGTTACCCTTTCCAAACTAAGATCCAGTTGGAGAGCCAGTTGGAGCAAAGATGAAGAAATTAGTCTAATCCTGACAACTATAGCCCAAATTTCATAAGAAGGGAGTGCAAGGGAAGGAAAAGCATCCCTGTACACTTACTTCCACTTGGCAGCTGGCATCTTTCAGGGGCAGTAACTGAGAAGAAGAGAAGGTACCTGAATACCATAGGGCTCCTCAAGATCTGTCCCAAACATCTCAGCTGTGCATGCACCAAGTTGAGTCTAAGCTCCCACATCTGCGAATGTGACTGACTCCTATCTCAGAGTAATTGTGAAAGAGTGAGGTGGCAGACAGGAGCATGCTTTGTAAAATGATAAAATCTTAAACACTAACTGGACTTTTCATATGAAAATTAAATTGTAATAGTATGAAAAACAAGGTATTTCAGATTCTATAATAAAAGTGCACTTTTTTTTCTGAGTATCTAAAACTATTCTAAGAATATAGCCTATTTATACCATAGTTGATCTCACAGGTATGAGAGTAACAGGTTGTCAATACCTGATGGGCCAGCTCGTGAGCGATGATTTTTGTGATAAGTTTTTTATCAGCCACTGAAGAAGTACTATTGTCACACAGAAGTGTTTCTTCCCGGAAGGTTAGTAAACCCCAATTTTCCATTGCTCCTGCTTCAAAATCTGGAATAGCCACCAGATCTGTAGGTAACAAAAAAGAAAAGGGAGAGAATTCATATCTTCTTCTTAACAAAAAGCCTGTGTGCTCTTTACCTTCCCAGTGGGCCTGACCATACCCTTATACCAGTCCATCCCTTTGCAAAGAAACACCAAATTCCCTTATTAAAAATTAATCTTTCTCCAGCAAGGAGGACAGAGCAAAATCTTTTATCTAAGAGTCAAATCTGTTACCTAAAATAACAGCTTCACATTGATCAGCACGCAATCATTTTTGCCTTTCTGAGATTTGTGCCTCTGGCTTTCTTGATATCAGGATAATCTTAGGCTTTCTTGATATCAGGATAATCTTAGAAAGACAGAACTGATTCAACTCCAGACCAAGCCCTAAGCAAATTCTCACACAGGAGTCCCTTATGCAACCAAGTGTCTTCAAAGCTTCACATTCAAGCACATTCATGGACTCTACATTATATCAACTCAACAAATAGAAATGCCATATGTTATTATTAATCGTATGTAAACAGCAAAGACTCTTTTAAAAAGATCTCTGGGGGATTGGAGTGATAGCATGGAAGTAAGGTGTTTGCCTTGCATGCAGAAGGATGGTCGTTTAAATCCTGGCATCCCATATGGTCCCCCGAGTCTGCCAGGAGCGATTTTTGAGCGCATAGCCAGGAGTAATCCCTGAAGGCTACTGGGTGTGACCCAAAAACAAACAAACAAACAAAACTCTGGTAAAAATTCTTCTAAAAGCCATATAAAATGAATCTAGGTTACGATAGAAATGAAAATAAGATGCTGCATGACTCTTACCCAATTTTTTAAGTGGATACTCAATTTCGAAGTACTTCTCGTAAAACTCAAGAAGTTTTACAGTTGTTTCCAAGGCATGGTGAGCCTGACCAATCTTTTCTGGCACAACATATATAGAAACCTGAAAGGAAATATTATATATTTATAATGAAGGATACAATCAGGATGGCATGAACACTGTCAAGATGAGTGTAGCTGAGAAGTGCAGAGTGGCAGTGGAATTTTTAGGAAAAAAGCTCTGCTTCTACTTTTCTTTTAGCTTCTACAGAGTTCAACAAATCAGTTCCATACATACAGTAGCAATACTGAAAATAGTATTGATGCCCTTTTCCAGAATGAATTATTTTGGGTCACATTAAACAATTTATAAACATCTGCCCATTTAATTCAAAACCACTTGCTCTCTTCTCTTGCTTCTCCATTACCCAAAATAGCCCATCCTTCCACAAGCAGTCTGAGAATTAGCTGAAGGACAAAACTAGACATTCCTCTTTTAATATTTATTACAGTGCTAAGGTGCTGATACAGTGTACTAAGGTATGCTCAATATCAAGGGACTTATGTAGAAAGTTGAGGTGAGACAGAAATTGAACATGGATTCAAAGAAAAATACAATTCAAGACAACACAGTCTCCTTCAGTAAGTACAACACCAGGGATTTTTCCTTTATACTCAGAACTTTTTAT
Source organism: Crocidura indochinensis (assembly GCA_004027635.1). NCBI lineage: Eukaryota > Metazoa > Chordata > Mammalia > Eulipotyphla > Soricidae > Crocidura > Crocidura indochinensis. The sequence continues at coordinate 12,660 of PVKC010008966.1, forward strand.
TTTTTATTTATTTATTTATTATTATTATTATTTTTTTTTTTTTTGGTCTTTTTGGGTCACACCCGGCAGCGCTCAGGGGTTACTCCTGGCTCCATGTTCAGAAATTGCTCCTGGCAGGCACGGGGGACCATATGGGGCACCAGGATTCGAACCGATGACCTTTTGCATGAAAGGCAAACGCCTTACCTCCATGCTATCTCCTGGGCCCCATTATTTTTTTAATTTTTTTTTTTTGGAGGGGGGATCACACCCGGCACACTCAGGAGTTACTCCTGGCTCTATGCTCAGAAATTGCCCCTGGCAGGCATGGGAGACCATATGGGATATCGGGATTCAAACCACTGTCCTTCATGGAAGGCAAACGCCTTACCTCCATGCTATCTCACGGGCCCCAGAACTTTTTTATTTTTTTAAGCTGCTAGCTTATTTTTATGACCTACATTATATACATAATAATCATGCTTACATAGTAAGACATGTTCAGTGAGAGACCACAGTAATGGAGTTAAGCCAATTATGAGCACTGGAGATTCCAGGTCCCCTGGTGCCAGGAATCCAGGCTGCAAGCTAAGCAACTGAGAAGACAGCTATATCCTACACAATGAATTTACATCCCTAGTCTTGTCTCCTGAGTTCAACAGATGAGGTTACTCAAGGTGTTTTGTTCTGTAGGCAACAAAAGGCAAAATCGAATCAATTATGCTCAAAGGAACAACTCGGAAAAGGCCATATCGTTCCTCAAGTGATTGGGGAAAAGCCTTCTAATTTCACTTGCAAAAGTGGAATGTGAACAAAACAGGGGGGAAAAAAGAATCCCTCAAAGATATGCACAGGTAGACAGTGAAGACTCACTAAAAAATTCACCATCTGAACAAAATACATTGGTAAAATATAAATCAAAATTATATTCAGTCACCCATTAAATGATTGAAAATTGGTCAAGAGGGGCCAGAGTGATACTAGAGTAGACAAGGTGCTTGCTTTGCACTTGTTCAACTTAGTTTGATCTTTAGAACCTCATTTAATTCCCTGAGCCCCACTTTCCTTGAGTATAGAGTAAGGAGTAAGCCCTGAGTACATATGCTTTAAATCCCCAATTACTATTATAATGACTATACCCAGAGCTCTGGAATTTGAGATCAGTCTTTATTAATCATTATCCATGGTCCTAGAAATGCATCATTTATATCTGACACAATCATACAAATATCCTCCCTGTTGTACTATCTCGGACACTTGAAACAACTATTCCTAGAGAAAAAGTCAAGCTAAAAAAATGAAGTTCTTACAAAACTGATTCAGTTGGTCTCATTATGGAATACAATGATTAAAATATGCAGTTGATATTTTATGGAATTTTATACCAGATTTTCTTCCACTTTTCCTTAGAAGAACATGTGCTTTGAGTTCTGACTAGATATAAATCTTTTGTTCATTATAATCCCTACCAAGCTGGCTTTAAGAACAGAAGTAGATGAAGTAAACAAACAAAACAACCCAGCTCAACAAAGTAAGTCTTGAAAAGCATTTCTAGTTTGGTCTGGGAACATTCAATTCTAAAACATAAAACTGAAACTTTTTCTTGCAAGACCTCTTCTAAGACCTTTGGGATGTTTCTAAAAGACACAACCATAAACAGTACTGGTCCACTCTAAGAGTAAAGGCAGTCTATAGGAGTAATAGATTAGTCAGGCCTAATTGATTTGTCATTTAATTTTTTTTTAAGTTAGGTAAACAAAAGCAGAAAGAGAAGCATACCTCATCTCCTTCCCAAAGAATTGTCCTATGAGGGACCGGGCGGTGACGCTGGAGGTAAAGTGCCTGCCTTACTGCGCTCGCCTTGAATGGACCACGGTTCGATCCCCCTTGCACCATATGGTTCCCCAGGCCAGGGGTGACTTCTGAGTGCATAGCCAGGAGTAACCCCTGAGCGTCACTGGGTGTGGCCCAAAAACAAAAAAAAAACAAAACAACAACAACAAAAAAAAGAATTGTCCTATGAGATTTATAACAACATACATTTGGTTTATAATATGAAGCTTCCCGAAAACTACTAGGTTTTCTAAGTAGCTGAATGTGGGAAAAAAGCTTAAGTTCCTCAATGAAACTAAATAAATAAATAAATAATGACTAGTATCAGGTTTATCCAGAATAATTGACTAGATGAAAATTTAGGTAAATTATATACAAAAATTATCTACAATGTCAATAAAAAGATGAGTGAAGTAGAAACATTTAGAAATATGGAAATGATGTTCCTGGCTAAATCTGAATAAGTTAACATGCTACAAGATGGATAATATCCCTGAAGGTTCTGTTTAAATGGTAAATGGATGACAGTCCTCACTTGACTAAAAATACATGTGTAAGTTCAGATTCTAAAAATTAGACCTATGGTAAAAATAATCTGTCAACTTCAACATTTTTAGTTGTGATATCATAAAGTCAGTAAACTATTGATTCCTGAATCTTAAAACAGAACCTATTTTAGTATTATAACATTTTAGCGTAACAAAAATACTTTTTTTGAACTTAAATATTGGGGGGGAGGGGCTGGCGGCACATCTGGCAGTGCTCAGTGATTCTCCTGTTTCTGTACTTAGGGATCAGTCTGGCAGACTCAGGAACCATATGGGATACAAGGGATTGTACCCAGTCGGCCATATATAAGGCATCCACCCTACCTACTGCACTGCCTTTCAATTCAACCCTGAATTTCCTTTCTTATGCCTGTAAGACTATATTTGCTAGGATAAGCAGAAGCTTAGTAAGATGTTAATAAACAAGCAACTTGAAGAGCTGCCAGCACAAAGTATAATTCATGCATTTTGATTCTTCTTCATTGCTTTTCTTTTTTCTTTTTTTGGTTTTTGGGTCACACCTGGCAGCGCTCAGGAGTTACTCCTGGCTCTACGCTCAGAAATCGCTCCTGGTAGGCTCGGGGGTCATATGGGATGCCGGGATTCGAACCTCTATCCTTGTGCATGTAAGGCAAATGCCCTACCTCCACGCTATCTCTCCAGGACCCTCTTCTTCATTTCTTTTTGTTTTTGTTTTTTTTTGTTTTGGGCCACACCCGGCAGTGCTCAGGGGTTACTCCTGGCTGTCTGCTCAGAAATAGCTACAGGCAGGCACGGGGACCATATGGGACATCAGGATTCGAATCAGCCACCTTTCGTCCTGGATCAGCTGCTTGCAAGGCAAACACCGCTGTGCTATCTCTCCAGGCCCTCTTCTTTATTTCTTAATATAATTTTCACTTTTAAGAACACACCTTTTTACTTGGGGGGGGGTCACACTGAGCAATGCTCAGAAAGTATTCCTGGTTCTGTGCTGGTGGAACTTGGGGACCTTGAACCCTCTCAGATGCGAGAGACTGAGCCCAGGTCAATGACATGCAAGCCAAGCTCCTTGTCAACTGTATTTTCTCTCAGCCCCCACACTTGCATTTCTGAGTAGCATTAAAAATAAAGTAGAAAGCCTGTCTCAAATACAGGCTGGAGATGGAGGAGGAAGGAGGGGGTAGGCATTGGTGGCAGGAATGTTGCACTGGTGAAGGGGTGTGTTCTTTATATGACTGATACCCAGTCAGTCATATAAATCAAGGTGCTTTATTAAAGACATTATTAAAAATTATTCACCGGGCACTCACAAAAAAATGCAGACACTGAAAAAAAAAACCACTGCTTGTTTTCCCATGGATAAAGCAGAGTTTACCTTTTCTGTATGTGGAAGGAGAGGCTGAAGGGTGAACAAACAGTCTGCACAGTGGCTTACAGTCAGGAAGATGTGAGGAGGGACTTGAAGCCAGGTTGACTTCACAGCTCACATTAAACATTCATTTACAGATAAATGAATATATATATATATATATATATATATATATATTTACATCAGAGCAACTGGAAATACAGCCAAATTTTAAAAAGGATATTGAATTCAGAATAAGTTCAACATGATCCTATAAGCAAGTAAGAGTCAACTTAGTGAATTTAAGAAGAGGGAGGGAGGGAGGAAGGGAAAGGAAAGGGAAAATTAAAGAAAAGGGTTAAAGAGACCAAGACTTGATTTATGTTGATAAGCAATAACAGTTCTGGGAGTTTTATATCAAAGATTTAAATTCAGAACTATAGCAGAGATACAGTTAAAGTATTATGAAAAATCAGAGAGAGAATAACTAACTCTAGCTGGAGAAGAATGAGAAACTTTAGGGAAAGGGTTCAGCCAGGTCATGAAAAGCAGCAAATTTGGTTCTCTAGAATAAGTCTTTTAGATTTTATCAGGTCCACAAAATCAGGTCCTAGTCTGTCACACAATGCTTGAAGTAGATTTTTTTTTTCTTATCAGCGTAAACCAATCTTAGCTTCCGTGTGAAATGATTCTAAAAACCTTCGGTTTAAACTTGACAAAAGGTGAGTGAATGATTCATCTTAAGTACTTACTCAATATGTAACCTATAATTAATTATCATTGAAAACTTTACTTCTTAAATAATTATCTACCTTTCAGATTGAGCATGAAGGTATATGGTGTTATTTCTGATGAATACTAAGCTATAATTAATATCTTTATCTTATTTCTAAGAATTACAAGGTGGGCATGATAATCTTTTCTAATACACAGCGTTCTTTCTATGGAACAAAGTGATAAAATCTACAAAAGTAAATTGTGATCAAAATCAAGCTCTTTATTATTGAATTCAAGCAAACATGTCCAAGAAAAGACAATATTCCCTAGTAGGAATTAAAAAAAGAAAAATATAAAGAATTAAATGATAGTTCTATCAAAATCATTATAGCTTTTAAAAAGGCCCCCTTTTTTTCTATATTGCCATTAAGTGGTATTATCTTTATTAGGTTTTACTGTGAAATTTAATCTTAAAATTTAACCACTCACAAGCAGGTATCAGTGATAAAGTAAGACAGAGGAATCTACTTGAAATAAAAATTAAATTTGAGTCAACTACACATCAATCATACCCCTAAACCATCTTATTCATTACTGTAAGATAGAGAAAACCCAAATGAGGGCCAGCAAGACAACCCAAAGGTCTGAGCACATGTCCTGCACAGAGGAGGCAGGAATCATCCATGGCAATGTGGCCACCCAAGCAAGCAGCCTCCAAACACCCAGCTGGAAGAAGCCCACAGGGCATGGTCCCAAACAAACAAATTATAATAAAAATGTGGGGAGTTAACTTACTTTTTCAACTTCAAAGAGATTTTTTTTCTAACTGCATTTGTATACGTTCTTTTGTCTGTTCCAAATTGTTCTTAATTTTGCTTTAAAGTCTGTTCTAAATTTTGCACTGTCAAATAAAATATTCTGCTCTGATGGATACATTCAATATCTGTAATCACCAATATGGTACCCATCATTTACAAGAAGACAACTAATGCATGAAATGCGATAAGTAAAATGGAGGAAGCAGATTTTAAGTTGATGTTTTCAGCTTTATGGAGTTGTAATTTACAAAGCACACCGAGTAAATTTAATGGTGCACAATGTGCTGAGTTTGGTTCATATAGTTTGTGCAATGATTGTCACAATACTAAATCCATTCTGCCATGACCTTCCTGGACTGCCCTTTTCTGGTGGTTGCAAACATGTACAATTTACTCTTCTCAACAACTTTCAAGTATATGTATAAAAGTACCAGCAACTATCATTGCCATGCTGGGCAATGGGTCCTAAGAACTGAGTCCTCTTACAGTTCAGTCTTTCCCTTTATCCTATCTCCTTTCCCTCCCACCCCTTGGCTCCAGACAACTTCCATTCTGTTCTGCTTCTAGGGATCCTGTTTCTTTTATTCCACATCTAAAAGAGAGCAAAAGGGTTTTGTCTTTCTCTTTCTGACATGTCACTTAATATAATGTCCTCAAAGTCATTGATCAGAATGGCAAGATTTCCTTCTTTCTCAATATTCTGAATAATATCCCATAGTTCATATACATAACTTATTTTATATTTCTTCATCCTTCACATGATCACAGATATTTTCCCCCCTCTAAACTATCAATGAATAATGTCACTGAATAATGCCATAATAAATATAGACGTGCAAGTATATTTTTAATATCCAGTGCTCACTTCCTTTAGAAAACATACAAAAGGGGCCCGGGAGATAGCATGGAGGTAAGGCGTTTGCCTTTCATGCAAAAGGTCATCGGTTTGAATCCCAGTGCCCCATATGGTCCCCCGTGCCTGCCAGGAGCAATTTCTGAGCATGGAGCCAGGAGTAACCCCTGAGCACTGCCGGGTGTGACCCAAAAACCAAAAAAAAAAAAAAAAAAGTGTAGAAAACATACAAAAAGTGAGGTTGCTGATCATATGACAGTTCTATTTTATTTCTTAAAAAACCCTCCAAACTGTATCCTAGAGGTCAGCCAATTTATATTTTCATCAAATTGTGCAAAGCTTTCTTCTCTACTTCACCATCACTTCTCTTGGCTTTTAGACAGTAGCAATTCTAACATATCACTACTATCATATAATTTTAAGTTGGAAAGGAACTTGGATTCACAGGTCATTGGTAATTAATGAAAATGTAGGCAAAGCTCTCATGCATCACTGGTCACTTCTATGTCTTCTTGGAAAAATTCTATTAAGTTCCCTGCACATTTGTCTACTAAGATGTTCACTTTTTATTACTGGGGGTTTTGGAAATAGCCCCCTTGTAGATATATGATTTACAGATATCCTCTTCTGTTTAAGCTACCTTTCTTTTTTGATTCTCTTTTTCTTTTTTTTTTTTGGTTTTTGGGTCACACCCAGTGACGCTCAGGGGTTACTCCTGGCTATGCGCTCAGAAGTCGCTCCTGGCTTGGGGGACCATATGGGAGCCCGGGGGATTGAACTGCGGTCCGTCCTAGGCTAGCACAGGCAAGGCAGGCACCTTACCTCCAGCGCCACTGCCCAGCCCCGATTCTCTTTTTCTTACAATAAGCTTTTTACTTAGCTTTTGCTTTTGCTTTTGATATTTGTGCTTTCACTGTATAAACACAAGACAATTTCCCTATTTCCAAGATGCAGTCTACTAATATTTTTTCTAAAAGTTTTATGGATTTAGATTATTTAAAAGTGTTTAATCTGTTTAGAATTATTTTTTCTTTTTTCTTTTTTTTTCGTGGTTTTTGGGTCACACCTGGCAGTGCTCAGGGGTTACTCCTGGCTCCATGCTCAGAAATTGCTCCTGGCAGGCACGGGGGACCATATGGGGCACCAGGATTCGAACCGATGACCTTTTTGCATGAAAGGCAAATGCCTTACGTCCATGCTATCTCCCGGGCCCCTGTTTAGAATTATTTTTTGTGCAAATTAGGGGCCCCATTTTCATCAATCAGGGTGTGATTATCTATTTTTCCAAATACAACTTACTAAACGAGACTATGCATGACTCACTCAATGCTCTTGGCTCTCTTATCAAGTATTAGCTGATCACATATGAGTTGATTCGTAGGTTCAGATTTCACTCCTTTAATGACAGTGTCAAATCAACTGAGAGTGTTATTTCTTTAATTTTTTGGAAGTGTTTGAGAAGGACTAGCATCATCGTCATTATTATTACTACTTTTTTTTAATGGTGTATAGAATTCATAAGGGAAACTATCTGGTCCTAGGTGTTTTGCTTTGGTTACACCCAATGGTACTCAGGATTCACTCCTAAAGAGGTTTAAGGGTGCTACAGGGTGCTGGGGACAGAATCAGGTTAGCCATGTGCAAGACAAATGCCCTACCACTCACTCCCTTCACATCTATACCCAAGCTTTTCTTTATTGGAAGATTTTTGATTACTAGCTCATGTTGCTTGACACTGATATGTTCAGATACTTTGGCTTTCATGGTTTTTTTGTCTTAATACATCCTAAGTTTCTCACTTCTCTGATTTGTTGATCACTCATGGTTGCTTCCTATTTGTATTTCTTTGGTATCAGTTGCAAGGTTCCTTTCTAATTTTTCTTTTGAAGCCATATCCAGCAATGTTCAAGGTTTATTCTTAGTTCAGAAATCATTCCTGGCAAGGTTGGCAGATCATATAGGATTACAAGGATTGAAACTTGGTCAGTCATGTGCAAGGTAAGTGAGCTACCTGCTGTTCTATGGCTCCAGCCCCCCTTTTAGAAAAAGTAAAAGGTGATCAATTTTTTTCATCTTTCAAAGAAAGATTTTGTTGATTTTTCATATTATTTTTATAGCATTTTCATTTACTTCTATTCTCATCTTTATAATTTTATCCTGCCACTTACTTTGGGCTTAATTTGTTTATTCTCTGAGGTGAAAAATCAGTGTTTACTTGGGATGCTTTTCTCTTAAGGAAAAGGCATTTATTTGTCAGAATAAACTTCCCTCTTAGTACTATGCTTTCAATATATTCCAGAGGAACATATACTACCAAATTTATAGTATGGAAGCATTCTATATTTGAATTCTATATTCTCTTTATTAATGTGCTATATATCTTAAGTTAGTAATAACCATTTTTTTTCATTCCAGTTGAAAGAACTTTCTAACTTTTTCTAGCCTACATTTCACACTGGTTTATTTTCATCTATGTAATCACAAAAATTCTTATTTTTTAGCACAAACCTGGAGGAAATACAATTCCTTGGCTTTTGTGTGTGTGAGAAAGTATCACTCAGCCTCTGAACAGCAGATACTTGATTGGCTGGGTTTTCTCTCCATTCCATACACTCTGATGATGCCACTCTCTCCTGGCCTGGAAGGCTTCTGCTGGAAATTTGCTGGTAGACTTATGGGTATTTTCTAGTCAGCTCCTACTAGCTTTCCTCTTGCTGTGATTCTATGTCTCTTATGACTTTGGACTATTCTATTTCTAACTTCATAATCTTAGGCAGTGGTCCTCAAACAGCCTGTGGGCCACATATTGTATTTGTTCCGTTTTGTTTCTTCACATCAAAATAAGATGTATGCGGTGTGCATAGGAATTTGTTCATAATTTTTGTTTTTACTATAGTCTGGCGCTCCAATGGTCTGAGGGACAGTGAACTGGGCCCCTGTTTAAAAAGTTTGAGGATCCCTGATCTTAGGTATTAAAATTTCTCTCCACAATTGGAGAATATTCAGTTATTGCTCCCTTAAATAAAAATTTTTGTCTCATTTCTCTCTGTTCTCCTTCTGTAGCTCCATAACTCACAAACTGTTTCCTTTGATGGCAATCCAGAAGTCATGTAGGTGGTGGTCTTCACTTTCTTCTTCTCTTTTATGGTTTGCCTTTAAATGAATTCTTAGCAATTTTCCCACATCATTATGTGCACACTTTTTTTGGACCAATCTAGTCTGCTATTATCATGGAATGCATTTTCCATTTCATTTGCTGTAGTGTTGCTTTTCTATTACTCATAAGTCTTTGTTAGAGTTCTTCTATTCCTAAATTGACTGAACTGTCTGTGTTTATTTGCAGAAGTTTTTTTTTTTTAATTATAAAATTGTTCTGAATTCTTTATTGACTAATTGTAGCTTTCTATGTCTCTGGATTGGTATTAGAGGTAGACTGTGGTCATCAGGAAGGGCCATTTATCCTTGATTCTGCATGTTCCTTTATGTCAGGATTGGTGCTATGGCATGAAGCTATGGCATGACTTGCTCTAGACTGTGCTGACTGCTCTCTCCAATGTTGCCAAACTCCTAGATTTGGCTCCAAATGTGTGTTAGAAATTTTGTTGGGAATCTGGATTTCTACACAGGCTCTCTTTGAAGATGGCTGATATCTCAGACAATGTCTTCCAGGTGCTTCCAGAGTACATATCAGAGGCTTAAATCTGTTCACTTAGAGCCCAGGCCAAACACAAGGTATAGATGCCCCACATCTAATGCACAGCTAAGCCAGACTCTTTCCAGATCCCTGAGCTGATGATTTTAGATCCCACAGTAGCCACAAGATACTTAAATCAGTACTTAAATATTTGCCAACTGTTGTAGAGGCCAGGAAGTGGGAAAAGAATGAGTCATGAATTTTTAATATAAATAGACATAGAAGTTTCACTACTATATTATATGGCACAGTTCAGGAAGCTTTAGAATAGAGTTATTGTCTTACTGGATTTTTCTCTTAAAAAAGTAAAATTGAAAGAAACTTGAGAACTATTGTATTGACTTTCAGCTATTAAACTGACATTAAACCACAACTAAGCAAATAACAACAGCAACATTTATTGTATAAAATATCAGAGCTGTAGGGGTCAGAACTATAATATAGGAAGCAGGGAGCTTATCTTGCATGAGGCCAATTTGATATGGATTCGATATGCAGGACCCTATATGGTTACAAAGTACAACCAGGAGTGAGTCCTGACTGCAGAGCCAGGAGTAAGACCTGAATATATCCAGGTATGGCTCCAGAACAACAACAACAAAATGGGGGCCATAGCAATAGTATAGCAGGTAGGGTACTTGCTCTGCTCATGGTTCAATACGATTCAATCCCTGGAATTGTATATGGTTCCAGAGCACTACGAGGAGTTATACCTGAATGCAGATCGAGGAGTAAATAAGCCCTAAGTGACACAAATGTGGCCCTCAAATAAAAACAAACAAGCAAAAAAACAAGAATCAGAGCTCTGATCCAAAAACATGCTTTTCTTTATAAAGCAGTTATTAGGAATCATTAAAACATTTCTCATGACTTCCTGTGAAACACATGTTCAATTAATATAACATACCAGCGTTCCGTTTAAATCATGACTCAGGTTCTTCATCTCCCCCACAATGAAAGCAACCAGGTAGGTGCTCATCTTCACGCTTTCATAAAACTCATCCTGAAGGAGTCCATCTCCTACACGCACTGAAGACTTCTATAAGCAAAAGGGAAAAAGCAATGACAGTTCTGTAAAAGGGAATAAATGACAGTGAAAAATAAAGAAATTGACAATTCAAATATAAAGTTAGTAGCAAAAAAGTTGGCATAATTGAATCTCTCTGCACAAATATCTTTACAGAGTGTAATCCTGTTGTCGGCCTTTTCTGTCATCCATCAGGAAGACAAACTTGTTGGTAGTCTCAAAAGATGACTATCTAAATGTAAATAAGAGTTAATGGCATTGTATGTTTCTCTCTTTTGAAACTACTCAAACCAAATCTAGAGTGCCTCCTGACATAAAAGACAACTAGCTGATCAACTGCTATAGAGGGTCACAGATGGAGAGTAGCAGATGAGCCCTTCAACTGAAAGTAGCAAGCATTAGAGAGACACCCGCTGTTCAGCTACATACACGCTTTTAAGAGCCTCTTCTCCCTCTTCATCTTTACATTCCCTGATTCTAAAGGATGTTTTCACACACTGTACAATCAGTTAAAGATGGAGGGAGGAAGAGTGAACACTGACCTCCCCACCCAGTAAAGATTCTTAAAAGACCTCAGAAACGAATATCATTAAAACAGTCAAGTTACCTCAGTTTTGCAAAAAATATATACTTATCTCCCAAACTTCAGACTTCAGACATCAGACCATGATGCCAGTCTGAAGTGTCCAGCACAAAATCCCTCCCCAACCCTGACCCACTACCTAATAATTGCTTCTCACTTAGTTTGCCAACAAGCCCTCACATATATTTGCACACTAAGCCTGAGATTTCTGGGGACAAGAACACATCTTCTCAGACTGATAATACCTGAATGAAACCACTTTTCTACATCAACCCTTGTTTCTCACTAACTTGCCTTTAAGTGGCAATTACCTGGACTTGGACTTAGTAACACAATGATCAGAGATAGCTTTATAAAGTACCACGTTAGTGTTGATGACCCAAAGAAATCTTAGTAAGTCACTAGAGAATTCTGCAGTGAACACAATATGAGGGAAAGCAGACAGCCTTGAAAGACAGGGCAAGTGAATTAGGTTTGTTTCAGAACACCAGACAAATCAGCATCACTTCAACAGAGAATGTCTAAGGAGTGAGTTATGGCAGAATGGACTGCTGAAATGGAATCCTGCTAGAGGACAGATCAACTTGAGGGTGAACTCCATGGTTTTCTGGGTGTGGCAAGTTTTCTCCCCTAGCCACACAGGCTCCAAGAGGTTATAATTAGGCTTCATACAAGGCCTTAATGTCAATAAAAGAACACTCTCAGTTATGTTTAGCATTAAAACATCAGAGCAGTGGTGCAAGTGGTAGGGCAACTGCCTTGTAAGTGCCTTGTAAGTAGGATGGACTGGGGTTTGATCTTCCTGGGTCTCATGTGGTCCCCCAGGAGCAATTTCTGAGCGCATAGTCAGGTGTAACACCTGAGTGTCAAAGGGTGTGGCCCAAAAACCAAAGGAAAAAATATCTTGCTTGGTTTTATTCAATTGCCTCCAGTGCTTACACCTAAAAAGGAGAGCTATGTTCTTAGTAAACCTCAACATTATATACAGAGTTTTCATCCACCAAATTTCAAAGACAACCCGGACACAACACGATCAAGTACCATGTTTGGAACTGCAAACTGATCAGGTCCCAGGAAATATCACCATGATCTTTATTATTAACCCATAGTCATTAATATTCATATTTATACATACATAGATATACACATATATTTCACACTCTTCTATTTTTGGTCTATAATTTTCATATACATATTTTTATTTCAAAAACTGTTCTTTAGACTAACTTCCCAGTTGAATTTAACATATTTCTTGAACTTCATTTATTTTAATCATACTCAATAGAAGCGGGGAAAAGAGAAACTCAAACAATCATAACCAAGTAATACATACACTCACAGATTTTGCATTCAAAGAATACAACAGTACCTTGGGCATATTTGATAAAGCAGTATATTGTTCCTCTCTTGTGATCTTGATGACAAACGTGGCTTTAAATGATGGTTCATCAAAACAAGGAAAAGCAGATCTTGCAGCTAGGGGTTCAAACTGAGTTGCAGCAAAGTACCTAAAATGCAAATTAATCCATTTGTTATTGAAGACCCGATATTTAAGTTACTTTGGAAAGTACCTGAGATACTTAGAAGAATATTACTTAAAGCCGGTCATAAAAGGATCTGCAAACAGCTGAGAAGGCCAGAGGCTTCATAGGGACTGGCATTTGTCAGGCTGCAAAGAATGGCATCTCTTGAAAACAAAAGAAAACAAATTCTGCTCTTGCAGTTGAAGATGTTGCAAGGTATTGTTGATAACTGAAGGTGATCTAAGTAAAGAAGAATCTATGAAAAGGTGGAAGAGGGAAGAAATTGCTAAAGAAAGGAGACAGGAGACGTTGGAGGTTCTTCAGGGCCTACGCTGGAACCTCTAAGGTGACCTGAGATGAACCACACAGGGAGGCAGATCACTGAATCTTAGAAGGTTCTAAGAGAAATTCAAGGTAAAACATAACTGCATTAGCTACATGAATCACCTCACCAAACATGGTTTCCCAACTCTAAATCTAAAACTCAGTACTTGGATTTCATCAAGCAAGGGGTAGAAGAGTAAAGTGGGTAGGGCATAGGGAACTCTCCTCCTATCCACACTTTCTGTTACCCTCTTTTGAAACAAATTCATTTTCCTTCTCTCCCAAGTCCAACAACAACTGACAATTTTACTGGTTCAAAAGTTCTCAAGTATGAGGGCCCGAGTGATAGTACAGCAGTTAGGGAGGTTGCTTTGCACACACAACTAATCCAGGATGAATATAGGTTCAATCCCTGGCATCCCATATGATTCCCTTAGCCAGGAGCTACTTCTGAGTGCATAGCCAGGAGTAACCCCCTGAGCGTCATAGGGAGTGGCCCCAAACCGAAACCAAACAAACAATTCTCAAGTATGGAATGGATTGGCATTAAAACAAAACAAAATAAAAAGAAGGAAGAGGCAAGTGCAGGTTTTCTATGAAGAGGAGGAGCAGCATCTGCACTGGGCTCTCAGTGCAAGTGTGGCCCTGGCATTTGACCACCAGACCACATCCAGTCCTTGCACAGATCTGGCAGCCTTGCTTGCTTACCACTTATTCTCTACTTTTAAAAGATAACTAGAAAAAAAATGAGAAATTTGGAGTCAGACTACATTCTACAATGTAACAGACACATGGTTTCAGATGAAACTGGCCTAGATCTCAAATTCCTTATTTGCTGATTTAGGACTGAAGCAGTCTTCTGCCAAATACCGAAGGTTTTTGTTAGTATAAAGACCACATAATTAAAGATATCTGTATGTCAAAAAAATTTAAAGTTTACTTATGATTTGTAATCACTAATAATTATAGTCATGTCTTCTTACCTAAATTCATTGCATTTTTTGCCTAGTAAGGAAATGCCCAAATAGTTATTTCTGCTAGGTGGACTAAAAAATAGCAATTAACACGGATGATGTGATTTCAACTTAGTGTGTTTCCAACATTCATTTCTTCACCTAATTCAAAATTCTTATCCACTTAGCAAAATATGCAAGAGAAGCAATAAGAATAAGGGTAAAGTTTATGATGCCAGTTGCTTCTGGATCAAGACTGGTTCACATTTAAAGACATATCAAATGTATCTTAGCAACCATTAGGAGCACTGGACCTGAGCATGAACCTGTCAGGTCCATGTAGCTGAACTGAGTATTACCACTAAGAATGGCCCTAGGCGTAGGGTCTGAGCACCACTTGTGAGAACTCTCAAAATAACAAAGATAAAAACTTTAGGGCTGAAGTGATAGCACAGTGGTAGGGTGTTTGCCTTGCACTCGATCGACCTGGAACAGACCCAGGATCTGAGTTCAATTTCCATCCCCAGCATCCCATATGGCTCCCTGAGCCTGCCAGAGGAGATTTCTGAGCGCAGAGCCAGGAATAACCCCTGAGAGGCACAAAAAAAAAAAAAAAAAAA
>PVKC010008967.1:0-27822 GCA_004027635.1 Crocidura indochinensis
TTTTTTTACCATTTTTTGACACTGGTTTGAACTTTTGTAAATGAAATATCACTTTATCCCCTTTCAGCACCCAGTTCTTATTAAGAGTGATCATTTTCAACCATCATTGTCATAGTGGAAATTTCTGTAACTACACTCACTATACTTTGTGGTAAGCTTCCTACCATGGACTAGTTCTCTTGGCCCTCACCTCTATTGTTTTTGAATATCATTACCATACTATCTTTTATTTTTTCTTATATACCACAAATGAGTGAGATTATTTTATGTTTATTTCTCTTTCTCTGACTTATTTCACTCAGCCTAATACTCTCCATATCCATCCATATATAAGCAAATTTCATGACTTCTTTCTTCCTAACAGCTGCATAGTATTTCATTATGCAGATGTACCACAGTTTCATTAGCCACTCATCCATTAGCTTGGATTGTTTCCAAATTCTTGCTATTTTAACTACTGGAAAGAGAATAATGTTATCTAATGATGTATATTCTGAGCAGAAAGCTGAAGTTATCAAGCAGTGGGTGTAGGGTCAAGAGGCAGATTAGAAGTGACACAAAGACATTAGTGGAGGGTCTTGAAGACCTTGGTGGTAGTGATAAAACTGTAATGATCTTTCACAACAAAGCCATAGTTATTATCACTAGTGTAACCAAGTTACCTAATATACAATTTCAAAATGTCTTCATGTGAAACTATTTTAAAATGTTTTCATGACCAAACTATTGAGTTTTGTACTATATTATGAATAGAATTTTATTTTAAAGTAATTACTCATTCCAGAGAGAGACAAGTTTAGTCAACATGCTCATTATCCAGTGGAAGTCTTAGGGTTGGAAAGTGGGAACAGACACCAGGGTGAGTTCCTAATAATACATGAATTTACAATGACTTCTTTTGCCAGTGGCTAGTTCTAAACTCTCTTGAGTCTCTATTTTCATCAGTAATATGGATGGTAAAGCTACAGTTTCTCCACAGGTTTGCATTATTATATTTAATATATTTCCTCTAAGCAATTAATACCATTATTTCAAGTATCAAAGTGATGGGTGAGTTGATCTCCCACCCATCTCTTGCCCAAATTTTAAGTTCATGCCCAATTAACTTAAAATGATTGAGCACAAAGGAGTCTGTTTTAGATGTTGAAGTAGTTAGCATGATCTCAGAGTTAATAATGTTACCTAATTACTTAGTTTCTACTTGCCACTGTTACCAGATACACATAGACACAATTTGGTCCTGGAGGGTAACTTTGATGTGTCAGGGAACCTGAGCTGGCAGTATTGCTACTGTTGCTGCTGCTTAAACACCCTTCTTTGCCTATGCAAATGTTTGTAATGAGTGATTCTCCTGTGAGAATATCCTTGAGTACAAATGATGCCAAGCTAGGAAATCCTGGGCATGCCTTTATTAGAAAATTAAGTAGAGTTATGTGAAATCACTGGAAATACTATTAGGCATTATTAGTACTGCTTTTACTGAGAATGCTTTAAGCAGCAGAAAAGAATGTTACTGATTATTAGATGCTTTAAAAGCAGGTTCTGCACAGAGTATCACAGCTAAAATAAATGGATTCTCTGGAGTGTCTTTAATGGTGACATCTTGGTGTTCTTCACAAAACAATACACTTTATTTCATCTAATAGAATGTGATCAGACAGCTCGAGTTTTATGAGAAACATGTTCAACACATACATAGATGTCTGGTTTAGTCTGCTGCTTGGCACACCATCCTATAAGGAGATTCATAGTTGTCCTTATGTAAGCAAATATATTTAGGCTCTTAAACAAATATCCCAGAGTCTACAAATATAGATTCCTTAGTCTATCTTTAACCAAATCCTGATCTTTTAAAACATTCATTTGGTTTCCTCTTGCCTCCCCATTACAACTGCTACTATTAACACTGCTTTAACCAGTCTTTGAGTTTCCTGTCATTTTTCTTTTATTTTAATGATTTATTTATTTATTTAAACATCTTTATTACAAACATAATTGTAGTTGGGTTTCAGTCATAGCAAGAACACCCCCCTTCACCGTGCATCCTTCCCATCACTAATGCACCCATCACTTCCCTCCCCATCCCCTGCCTATATTCGAGACAGGCTTTCAATATTTCTCACTCACTGACATTGCTATGATAATTCTCAGTGTAGTTATTTCTCTAACTGCACTCACCACTCTTTGTGGTGAGCTTCATATCTTGAGCTGGTCCTTCTAGCCCTCATCTCTGAGAATTATTTCAATGTCTTTAATTTTTCTTAAAATCCATAGATGAGGGGCCCGGGAGATAGCATGGAGGTAGGGCGTTTGCCTTTCATGCAAAAAGGTCATCGGTTCGAATCCCGGTGCCCCATATGGTCCCCTGTGCCTGCCAGGAGCAATTTCTGAGCATGGAGCCAGGAGTAACCCCTGAGCACTGCTGGGTGTGACCCAAAAACCAAAAAAAAAAAAAAATCCATAGATGAGTGATACTATTTTGTGTCTCTCTCTCCCTCTGAATAATTTCACTCAGCATAATAGATTCCATGTACATCCATATATAGGAAAATTTCATAACATCTTTCCTGATGACTACATAATATTCCATTGTGCATATGTACCATGGTTTCTTTAGCCATTCATTTGTTGAAAGACATCTTGGCTGTTTTCATAGTCTGGCTATTATAAAAAAGTACTGCGATGAATATAGATGTGAGGAAGGGATTTTTGTATTAGATTTTTTTTGTTCCTAGGGTATATCCCTAGGAGTGTATAGTTGGGTCAAATGGGAGCTCTATTTCCAGTTTTTGGAGGAATCTCCATATTGCTTTTCGTAAGAACTGGTCTAAATGGCACTCCCACAAACAGTGAATGAGAGTTCCTTTCTCCCCACTTCCCTGCCAGCACTGATTGTTCTTATTCTTTGTGATGTGTGCCAATCTCTGTGGTATGAGATGGTACCTCATTGTTGTTTTGATTTTTTTTGTTTTTTTATTTGATGATTAGTGATATGGTCTTTAGTGAAATGCCTTTTGGCCATTTGTATTTCTTCTTTGACAAAGTGTCTATTCATTTCTTCTCCCCATTTTTTGATGGAGTTAGATTTTTTTTCTTGTTAAGTTCTGTCAGTACCTTGTATATATTAGATATTAGCCCCTTATCTGATGGGTATTAGATAAATAGCTTCTCCCATTCTGTGGGTGGCTTTTGTATCTTAGGTATTAATTCCTTTAAGGTGCAGAAGCTTCTCAACTTAATATAGTCCCATTTGTGTAGCTCTGCTTCAAATTGTTTGGAGAGTGCTATTTCTTCCTTGAAGATGCCTTTAGTTTCAATGTCCTGGAGTATTTTTCTTACATGTTGTTCTATATACCTTATGGTTTAATGTCTGATATCAAGGTCTTTAATCCATTTGCATTTCTGTTCCTTTTCATCTTCCATTGACTGTTTCTTTGTCTGAACATTGCTATCATCACGGTTTTTTTCTTCTGACTAATTGGGCAGGATGCCCAATGCCCTCTATGTTAAGTCTTACCTGAATTTAATTTAGTGTTCCTACAAAGTGTTACTCCTCTTAAGCATGCTCTTAATTTCTTCCAGGGGATCAATTTGTTGTCTTCTTCACCATGACATTTGTGTGTTTCTTACTGTATCTTAAATTGCCTCATCTGCCTGAGTTCTGCCTATACCTGGACATCTGGCTCACCTTCATTGACTTTTGCCAGATGCCTGCTGTCTTCACTGACCTTCTTACACAAAGACACAAGATGCCTTTACAGTTGCATTAAATGGGATTGGGATAAGGACCTGGGATATCCAATCCCATGCTCAATAGTTGTTCATTAGAAACCTTCACTTGATGTATATAGACCTTTAGTGGAATGAATTTATTTGTCGAGTTTTATATGGGTGTGTTGTTTTATTTCATCCACTGGGGAGAATCTTCACTAGAGTCTCAGAAGAACTTTGTACAGGAATTCAAATAAAATTTTAGAACTATAGGGAACCAGAGTGATAGCACAGAAGGGCTGGCACTTGCTTTACATACAGCCAGCCTGGGTTAGATCCTTCACATCCTATATATTCCCTAAGCCCTCAGAATTATTCCTGAGTGCAGATCCAGAAGTAATCCCTGAGCATCACCAGGTGTGACCCAAAAGCCAAAATAAAAAGTTTAGAACTATAACTGTTTTGAAAGGTTTGAGGGAAATGTTAGGGTGCATCTTCTCTCATTAGTGCTCTTGAAGTTTTAATGTGAATTAAAACAATCAATTATAATTTTAATTAAGTACTAAAAAGGGAGGAGTCAAAGACACAGTTATAGATTTGAAAGCTATGGTTACTCAGAAAAAGCACACATGGGCTGGAGTGGATGCATATATGGAAAGGGGGATGGGAAAGGGCCTGATGAAGGAAGAGTTTATGGGATTTGAGAAGTAGAGGTAACATTTAGGGATTTGGGCACTGGGATAAAGTTATAACATGATAGTAGAAATGAATAATCTAATCTGTCAGTTACAAGGTCTTTAATCCATTTTACATTCCTGTCTTTCATCTTCTACTCACTCTGTTTCTATTTCGGATTATGAAGAAATGGATGATAGCATATGAGAACAGAGAAGAAATAGGAGAGAGAGAATGCTGGATTGAGTTGGCCTAAGAAGATTTAGAGTGTTATAATTTAAAAGATTAGACCACTTTGAAATAACTAATTAGAGGAAATTTTAGTTAGATTTTTTTTTCAAAAAATGTAGTCATTCCCTCAATTATTAGAAGCACAGATGAGAAAATTAAAGAAGATTTTGAGATTTCATACAGTCTTATTCAGGTATTATTTTGACCAGAACCCAAACTAATTTTTAAGGTCTTGGAGGACAGACACGTCCATTTTTCTTGTTTCGAAGTGGTGTGTTTAAACAATGAAGCCCAACGGAAAGATCTGATTTTAAACTGCCTGCATCTAATTTTGATCTAAGTCATTTTCTTGCTGATTTAAATGTGCTTTTTAGTTTTCCATAGTTAATGCTTCCATTTGCATAATGTTTTACTGTGTATTTTGATGTAGTAACCTGTTTTCAAAAATGTATGTTCTGTATAAATGTTTTTGTTCTTGTGTGTAGGGAAAGGTTAAATAGGAGCAAGAAAGTTCCAGGAAAAATGGTTGATAAAAAGCATTAAGAAAAATAGGAAGAAAGAAGTTCCAGGATAGTGCTTGGTTAAAAAAGCATTAAGAACATTTTAAGTTATAGGTTTATTTTGCAGAAAAGTATGCTTTGGGAAAAGGCTGATATGTTAATTTTCACTTTAAACTTTGTTACTATGGGAATATTACCCACCTCTGGCTAAAGGCGGAGTCAGGATTACAAAAGTTTACTACCCTTCATTCATATTCAGGGAGGGGGAGGTTGTTGCCCATCCCCCATTCTTCTTGTAACCTTACCTGCTAATAGACCTGCCCATTTCTGGGTTGGTCTTTGGTAGGTAACAAAAGATTTGGCTGGAAGGCCAGGAGAGGAGATTTGGAGGAGTTGAGAGAGATGAGAAGATGGAGGATGGGAGGATGAGGAGGAAAGGTGGCTGACAGAAGCTAAGACCCAGAGCAAGCTGAGGAGAGCAAGTTTAAATAGGTTTAAGATTATGGGCCACACATCTTGGCCAGGGCTGAATAAAAATGATATCTCCAGAAGCCTGATTGCCTGTGAGTTTTTTACCCGCTGCTATCCTGAAAGCTGCTGACCAGCCAGCTGGAGGAAGTTGCATACACGTGGTCCTGGGCTGGAGGAGAAAGGCCTCTCATCCCTCCATCACCATCCACCATCCTCTAAGCCCATCCAAAGGGATATTATTCTACACTTCACTCTTTGACCAAAAGTACCTTGTTCTCTTTAAGAAGATTTCATTTGTCTCTAAGAAAATGGGGCTGTCAACCCTAGTAGGTTTCTGTAATATCAACATGAGCAGAATGTAAAGCAGACATAAACAAATTCAGGCTTAAACAATAGAAATGTATGCTCCGTTATGAAGGTTCTATATATCATACATAATTTGTGGAAATCTCAGAAGTATGAGATAAGGTTCTAGCATGGATTAATGCCAGTGAGACCTTGCTTCTTGGATAATAGATGCCACTTTCTCAATAAGTCTTCATGCAGCCTTTCTTCTGTGCAAGCTTCTTTACCCCGCCCCCCAGACCTATCATTAAATATACCTAGGGATTCAATGTACATATAGGGGGAGAAGAGACAAAACGCTCTGTCCATAATTGTATATGATAAGCTTATCTCAGTTCCTGGCATGAAATCAGTGTGCCTGTGATAGCACCTTTATTGAGCCTCATTCATTCACTTTTTCAATAATTCCAATGAGCATCTGATATGTATTTGGCATATTATTAGATATTGGAGTAAAAAATAACTAAGGTCAAGAATATAAACCTCTAAGCCATTCTAGGGAGATAATCAGAGTTGAAAGAGTTAGATCTCCCAAGCCAAAAGGTGTGTGCTGAGTTAAGGAATGAGAGGCACTTGAACTAAGTCTATTATTATTATTACTATTATCATCATCATTAAAGCACTGTGCTTTACAAAGTTATACATAGTATAGATTCAGGCATATAATATTCCAACACAAATCCCACCACTGGTTAATGTTTTTTTATTACAATCTTTCTATTGCTATACATTTCTAGGTATCTTGATTAAACATCTAATTTAAGAGAATTTTAAGTTAGGAAACATCAGGGGCTGGAGCAATGGTGAAATGGTAGGTAGCTTTCCACTAATCCCATTGACTCCTTATTCTTTTACAAAAGTCTTTCTTTAGCCTCATAATAGTTCTCTCCCATGGAATAATTCCGATGGTTTCATTTTTTTCTTCTAGGTCCCTTTAGTGGAATTGCTATCCACTTTTTGTCTCTTACTTTCCAGGGATTAAGAGTCCCATCTCCTTATATCTAATATTCACATATCAGGTCACTTTCTATACCAGAATGAGCTATATTCTCTATACATCATACCCTTGTATGTGTTGTTCCCTCTATCTAAAATATTCCTTTATTCTAGTTTGATCATATCAATCACTTGGTCAAGACAACCACCCTATCCATCATACATTATCACTCCAGTCCTCCAGTCATCTTTTGGTTTTGGTTTTTGGGTCACACCTGTAGGCACCCAAGGGATACTCCTGGCTCTGGTCACAAAAATCACTCCTGGCAGGCTTATGGACCATATGGGATGCTGGGGGATTGAACCTTAGTCCATCCTGGGTCAGCTGTGTGCAAGGCAAGAGCTCTACTACTGTGCTATCTCGCCGACCCAAACTTTGAGTATTCTAACTTCTGGTGACTGCTGGCAATCTTTTGCCATCTTTGACTTTGGGCAGAATAATTATTATCTCTGTCTCTGTCTTCGTCTGGCCTTTCTTTTTTGTGTCTTCCTTTCTGTCCTTTTTATAACACTTATTGGATTTAGATCTCTCTAATCTTTTTTGACTCCATCTAGATAGACATCCTTAACTGTACTCTGTTTTTAGTAACCATGTTTCAAATAGGGTCACAAGTTCTGGGGCTAATGGTTTGTACATCTCTTTGCAACTACTGTTCAGCCAACTACAGGTTTTGGTGTTTTTTTCTTAAATTGAGAATATTTTATGTTTAAAAAAAGTATAATTGATAGACCTAAACACCAAAGAGTCATGAAATGACATCATTTAAGAAATATATTTTAATAGAATGGAGTATCTCTGGTTTTCTGAAACAGTTGTGTAAAACAGATGCGTAAAAGCAAGCGGATTTAAATTATGTAACTCTATGTTGCCAGATAGCCTTACTGATAAATATTGCTTACTCTGTAAAATATAAGGCAAGATTATATAAAAGGAGAACTTGAGAAAAATGGTATGCAATTTAGAAATAACACTTATAAGATCAGAGGAAAGGAAAGATGAGGAACTTAGAGAATTTTCTTGTCATTAAGTACCCAGATGAAATTAACCACCATATTGGATGACTTCAATACTTACATCATGTACTTTTCCCCAGAAATGCTAGAAGTTGATCAAAGAAAAGTACTGATGGTAATTTTAAGAATCACTGCATATATTTGTGTGTTGAAATAATTTAAAAAATATGTATCAATAATAAAAGAAGGGGAATTCAAGAAAAGTTTTGTATATTGGGATGAATTAGAGATAGCAAATGAGATAAGGCTGCACAACAAGCATTGTGAAACCAAGTCAGTGATAGAAAAAAATAGGCTGATGGCACTAAGTATCTCAGAGTAGCTGATATTTAAGTGGTACAATGTCATCTTGGGGAAAGATGACAAACTGAGATGGTGGTGTATAATTTTGAAATTAAGTCATGAAAATGAGGTGAGAGTATTTGGGTAGAATGAGAGAAACTGTTAAGTATGATGCATATTTGGTACAAAAGTAGATGAAACTAAATGATCACTAAACATTGACATCTGCCAGAAAAGTTCTGAAAAATGTATTAAAAATTAAAAATATAAGGGGCCCGGGAGATAGCATGGTGGTAAGGCGTTTGCCTTTCATGCAAAAGGTCATCGGTTCAAATCCTGGTGCCCCATATGGTCCCCCGTGCCTGCCAGGAGCAATTTCTGAGCATGGAACCAGGAGTAACCCCTGAGCACTGCTGGGTGTGACCCAAAAACCAAAAAAAAAAAAAAATTAAAAATATAAAATTTCACAGTTCTGAAAAATGAATGAATGTAGAGAGAGTAACTTCCTACTTAAGGACATAAAAATTTATTTGTTAATTGTTTAGTTAAGATAAAATTAAAGCTCTTTCTCTTCTTGTGGGTTATATTCAGACTCAGTCTTCCAAACCTTTCTTTCCAGTCTATGCTGGTTGTAGCAAGTCAGCCCCTGAAGAGGAGATCCAGAACTCCTTGCTTAGTAAAGTCTTCTATTCCAGGTAGTTCAATTCTAAAACTAGTGTTTAGTTTTCCAGAGTTACAGTTGTCTGTTTTGTGACATGTGAAATCCTTATGTATAATTTGTAAGTTACATAAATAAGCTAGAAAAAGATCTTCTCTAGAGGGTTTTATATGGCCTAGAGAGATAGTATAACCTGTAAGGTGCTTGCCTAAGAAAACTTAACCTGGGTTTCATCTTCAGCGCCTGATATATACTTTAACCACAAGGATGATCCCTGAGCACAAAGTCAGGAGCAAGCTCTGAGCATTGGATATGTGACCCCAAAACCAAATCAGAACAAATTTGATAAAAAAAAAAACTTCTAAAGATTTCTCAGTTTCTTCTCATTTATAACTACAAGGAGATAAATCTATGCAAGTATTCTGAGACCCAAATATAGAATAGAGGTGACTTTCTGCTCTTATCTATTTATTGCTTTAAAGTTCCTTAGTGTAAGCCATTTAGCTTTTACAGAAACTGACATATAATTTTTATTTATTTATTTATTTATTTTATTTTTTTTTTTGTTTTTTGGGTCACACTCGGCAGCACTCAGAAATAACTCCTGGCAGGCTCGGGGGACCATATGGGATTCTGGGATTTGAACCACCGTCCTTCTGCATGCAAAGCAACCGCTTAACTCCATGCTATATCTCTGGTCCCAGAAACTGACATATAATTTTTATAGACCCACAAATATTAATTCTATTCAAGCAGATCTTTGGAAATGAACAATTACAGAATATTCTATATGCAAATCTTAAATGATGGGGAAAAAATTAAAAATAAAGTACATGGGGACTGGGGCTGTACCACAGTGGTAGGGCATTTGCTTTGCATGCGGCTAACCCAGGAGTACCCAAATTCAATCCCTGACATCTCATATGGTTTCCCAAGTCTGCCAGGAGCAATTTCTGAGCACAGAGCCAGTAGTAACCCCTGAGCACCTCTGGGTGTGGCCCAAAAGCCAAAAATAAATAAATAAATAAATAAAATTAAGGTAAATAATTACCATTGTAAAATTTATCAGTAGTTTATGTAGAAAGGGTTACTAAAAATGTACTGAAATATCGAACTCAATTTAATTTAATTTTTTATTAAATTATTTTAAACTGAACATTTCTTTTTTTGTTTGTTTGTTTGTTTATGGGCCAGACCCAGCTGCATTCAGGAGTTACTCCTGGCTCTCTGCTCAGAAATCCCTACTGGCAGGCACGGTGGACTATCAGGGATGCTGGGATTTGAACCACTGTTGTTCCTGGGTCAGCTGGTCTTAAGGCAAACGCCCTACTACCTACCACTGCGCTATCTCCCAGCCCCTAAGCTGAATATTTCTAAAACAGAAGCATTGTATTTTTAATTTATAAAAATATGTTTAAATTAAATGACAGAATAGTCGGCCTAACTTATATTAATAAAGAAAGAGAACGAGAGAACTGGAGGTGTGACTCAGGTGGTAGTTTGCCTGTCGGATTTATCCCTAGAACTTAAAAAATACATATTCCAAGTCTGACACAGTCCTCAAATGTCAATAGAAAATTGGAAATTTTATTATTTACACTTTGTGGGGTTTGTTTGTTTGTTTTGGGGTCACACCTGGCAGCGCTCAGGGTTCACTCCTGACTCTATGCTCAGAAATCGCTTCTGGCAGGCTCGTGGGACCATATGGGATGCCAGGATTCCAAACACTGACCTTCTGCATGCAAGGCAAATGCCTTACTTCCGTGCTATCTCTTCAGCCTCACTTTGTGGTTTTTTTTTAAAGCTATAATAATTCAATTTGTGCTGGTAAGCTATATCTAAAGTTTAAGATTGGGAGTCCAGAATATATTACAAGGAAAGTCTATCAACAAGCTATCTTTTATTTTCCTCTGACTGTATTTATGTTAGACCATTTCGAGGAAAAATGCTGAAGATTATCCTTTATTTATGTTGATTTTAAAGTATTTCTCATGTCATATATAATATCTATTAGCATGTAGCCACAGCAGGTTCTAGAAACTAGTAATATAATAAAAAAGCAAAAAACAAATATGAGCTGCCATTCCCTTTATCTTCAGAGTAATTGATTACTGTTAGAATTCACAAACGTCACGTTCCTACTAGATGAAAAACACTTGCTAAATAAAATAAAGCAATTAAGTCTCTTTTGTTCAAGAACTTACAGTCTAGTAGAGAATTACAATAGCTATATAAATCACTAAGATACATGTGAAGAGGTGACATATACTTTTAGAAAACAAGAAAGCATGACTATAGTTTGTACCAGAGGAAAGACAGAATGTGTCATTTGAGTTAATATCTATCTGTCCTCATTCTCCTGCTTAGCAGAGGTAGGCTTACTAATCCAAGGTATCTACAAATGTCCATCAGATGAACATTTACTCTAACTCATGTTTATTTATTGCATAAAGCATGAGTGAATAGCACTGAACCTTCACCTTTTCCCCACTGTCATGTATGTACAGATAATGGTTAGAGAATGTGTTTTAAGGTTAATGTTAAAGTTTTTAGATTCTCTAAACCTCCGTTTTCTCAAGTATAAATTGACCACCAGAGAGCTTCTCACTTAGATTTATTATGAAGATTAAATCCAAATGCATAGCAGTGAGGATCTGGTAAGCTCCCAATGAATATCACTAATATATGTGCTGTTAGTATTTTTCTTCTCATCAGCAAAATAAGAATTTTTGAACTTTGTTGGACAAGGGATATTTGTTTTTCTTCTTTCATAGCTTACTCAAAATATAATTCTAGATGTATAATTCTACATGTGTGATGTTTTGATGATTCAAACTTTTTAATGTATTAATTTGGAAACTTTATCTGGAAATGACCTGAGTGGAAAGTTCTTTTTTTCAATACCATATGCTATTTCTGACAAGCATAAATTCAAAAGGCCTTTGGTGACATGTGTGCCTGAGATGGTGAGCCTTATATCACAGTAGTGTCTGAGGGGACTAACTCATCACTCACAGCTGAGAAGACACAAACATTCCATATTCTTGTTCAGCCACCCAGTGGTGGTAGGATTTTTTTCCCCCTCTACTCAGAATCTGTCAACATGCATGCAACCAGGCAAAGTAAAAAGTTTATTTTGAAAGAACACGAAATCCTCAAGAATGTGTTGGTAAATGTGATTTTTTTTCTTTAACTGAGTACCTCTGTAATAAAGAGAACTTTTACCAGTCTTTTTTTTTCTCAGTAATGTTCCACAATTCTCCCAATTTCTTAATTTATAAAAGCTATTTACCACTAGGCAAGTGCATAGTGAAAACAAGAAAAATGCTTACAAGCAACCGGCATGTTAATGAAAAGAATTTTTGCCTTGATTTCATTGAACTTTGCGTGCAACACAGAAGATGTAGTGAATGATTGTTACCATCCTCAACAACAACCTGGCTTTCTCATTGCAAATCATGTAATACCAAACTGGAAAGAACTATGCAGGAGACCTTTAGTATTCATAGATTTAACACTCTAGGTTTTGAATATTTGCAATCGACCATGAAGGTTTGTGATGTGTTAATTGGCAGTTTTGCTGAGGTTCAAATTCGAATCACATGTACTTTGAAGCTAGCATTAGGGAGTGATTGAGGAGCTAGTGAGTTAGACTAGTCAGCCACTCAGCATCCCTCTCCAATCAGAGTCATTGGGGATTTTTGTTGTTGTTGTTGTTGTAGTTATTGTTCTTACCTAGCCAGTGATTTTTATAATAATTAAAACCTTGGTTTCTGCGAGAAAAAGAAAAAAAATGTCACATGGAAGGCAAAGTGAATAAATCTTTCAAAGACAGTTTCTTGTTTTGGAAAGATCATATGCCCTGGAGATACATGTGTCTTAAAGAGAGTTTTAAGTGAGGAATCTGATCCTATGTTTCCATATACACACACACATGGAGATTTTTCACAACCCAGATTTTATCCCTGGCGAAGATCAAGAATTTCCAGATATATAATTCTTGGTAATATTTTGTTAACTAGAAAAATACCCTTGTATTGTTTCCTATATGGTTAAAATGTGATTGCTGTGTGCCAGGTTACAGTAGTTTCTCCCTTCATCTCTTATGAAGGCTCTCGTGACAGGAACTGCTCCTTAAAGAGTCTTATAACCTGGAATCCATATTTTATGGCCAAACTATAATAGTATTACATTCCAGAATGTGAGGTCTTAGAGTCTGGCAAGCTCCCAGTATTAAGGAAATCAGCCTTACCTGATACTTCTAGTAAAAGTGTAAACCTCTGAGCATCAACACAACAGTTCGCTTAAATACTATTACTATAGAAACAGTATTCTCTGGGTACTGCATTATTCTGTTCTATTTTGACTTATTTGGATTTGGGTTCTGTTTTGGGTTCTTGTTTTTGTTTGTTTTCTTTCTTATTTGTTTTTATTGGTGCTGGAATTGAACCTAGTGCTTCACATATAAAGGCTAGTTTTCTACCATTGAGCTCCATCCCTGACTTTCTTGGGGAAACACTGCAAAATAAGGTTACAGAGTTTTTTTAAAACTTCAATATAGTCAATCTAAATATCTCTTTTTGTTCAAATGTCCTTATTTAAAAAATATGAAGACATGATGTGATTATTTTAATGCTTCTTACTTGTTAAAAGTAGGATTATTTCTTTTTTTATTTTATTTTATTTTAACACCTTGATTACATACATAATTGTGTTTGGGTTTCAGTCATGTAAAGAGCACCACCCATCACCAGTGCAACGTTCCCATCACCATTGTCCCAAATCTCCCTCCTCCCACCCACCCCCTTACCTGGGAAATCCAAAATACTCTTATCTAGTTCTGAGTTTCTAAAATTTAGCATGAACAACTTTTCTCTAGAGAACAGTGTTTTTCCTATCAATTAGGAGTAAACACAGTACAGCCTCTGGCCTTTCTACATATGAGCATCTGAGTCCTCAGGTCATACCTGAACCCAACTTCTCTGTGGCAGTGTGTTTCATTGCCATTCAAGCTATTGGACCAGCTGTGTTTACATATCATGAGCCATTCAAAGTAAGTGATCTTTGTTCTGATAACAATGAAGGTAGTCGATCTTTGCATTCATCATATAAAAAAAAAATCCATTCTGGCAATCATCCAGAAATGACAGTTACAAAAATAAGATAGAATCAGTGATTTATTTTGTCTTTTCTTAAAAAAAATAAAAAAAGATAAACTATTTTTGTGTCTTTAAGACATACAGTGCTTGAGGAATGTTGGGCTTACAAAATTAAGAGAAATGTTAGGCAATAATTTTTAAAGCATATTTAGGATTTAAATATAGTAGTCAGACTGAAGACAAGATGGTTGTCAGATAATAAAACTTCAGTGACTAAGAGATTAATTTTGAAAACCTACATTTTCACCTGTAGTTTATCACGGCAGAATGTTGACATATCAGTTACTAGAGTCAGAATGCAGTGCCCTAGGCCCAATCCCCAAGAAAGGCCTTTAAATTTAGCTAAGAAAGAGGGCTAATATTACATGTAAGCAAAGGTGAACATAATAGTATAAGTTAAACATATAAGTAGGACAGATATACAGAAAGCCAAGATAGTTTCAAGAGCAATAGAATATAACCAACACATTTTGTAGATTTATTATACATGTAACATAATTACATATGGCAAAATGATACAGGCAGCCTTCAACTCTACCTACATTCCCAGGAAAGGTAACGTAAGTAAAAATGACTTAAGTCAAATCTTATTTCCTTAGAGAAGCGATTATAATAGGGGGATTATATGCTTCACCAAGAGCACGATGCCTAATGTTTTCTATAAATCACCAGAAATCATAAATAATCAACAACAAATAATGTGTGTACATTGTATAATTCTTTATGAAATAGACATAAACCTAACAGGGCAATCGTTCAGGTCCCAGTTTTAAAGAAAAGCTCTGTCTAGATTGGAGCCCACTTGGCAGAAAGGAAATGGATTCTAGACAGCTCAGAATTTGCCAGTATCTTTGCCCAGATAGGACATGTTGATTGATCATTCTTCTATCAAGGTTACAAACCAGTTGTTTTAGAATGTAGCAATAAATAAAATAGGAAATAAAGGTTAACCCAGAAAAGGTGTAAAAGTAAGAACTGCTTGTTAAAGAGAAGTATAAATAGAATTGACAGCCACTTATTTTGGTGCCAATTTTAGATTGACATATGTATATATAAATATATATTATATATATAGAGAGAGAAATAGATATGTGGCTGTTGTTATGAATTTTATTTTTGTGAGTAATATAGGTCTTCATATTTTCTAATGTTTTACACTGCCAACCCAGGTTCAATCCCTGGCATCTCATATAGTCCCCTAAGCCTGCAAGAAGTAATTTCTGAACGCATAGTCAGGAATAACCCCTGAGCACCATGGTGTATGGCCCAAAAACAAAACAAAACAAAACAAAATAAAGTTTAATGTGCCCTTTGGAAAATAAATATGTAAGCATTCAGAGGAAAATGGCCATCCTTGTTAAGCATTGGAATTGTATGGAAATGATGTGGTGGGGTGTTAAATTATATTTTCTAAAATTTAAGTTTACCTGATGATTTTACTTCAGAATCATTTTTCAATATAGATAGATGAAAAACTTTTAAATTATGAATGAATATAACCACACACCCATTCCTCCTGCGTAATCTTACCTGCTGATAGACCTCCCATTTCTGGGAAGGGGTCTTGGAAGGTAATAAGAGCTTTGGCCAGAAGGACAAAGGGAAATTTTGCCTGGATGGAGAATGGAGAAGGGAGCAGGAGGGGAGATAGCTGGAAGATGCTAAACGCAGGGCAAGCTGACAAGACCATGCTAAAATAGGTTTAAGATTATAGGCCACATATGTTGGCCAGGGCAAATAAAGCTGATATTTCCTGAAGCCTGTCTGTGGATGAGTTTTCTATCCGCGATCACCTGAACTTGCAGACCCACCGGCTGATGGAAACGGTGAAGCCATGTGACCAGAGACGGCAGAGAAAGGCCCCTCCATTCATCCCATCACCATCCAGCTCCATCCTAAGGGCCTTATTTATTATTTAATTCAACAAATGCCCTTCCAAGTTGATACAATTTTAAAACAATAATAATTAAAGGTTATAACAAAACTTTTTCACAGTAACCACAAATAAATAGGGCTGGAAGAAACTTGGAGGTAATAGATTTGTTTATGGCATCAACCTTGACAATGGTTTCATAGGGTATGCTCATCTCCAGTCTCATCAAGTTAAACATGTTAAATATGTGCAGCTTTTTTTACATCAGTCATACCTCAATAATGTGTTTTTTTACAAAAGGGAGAGATGGGCCAGAGCAATAGAATGGTAGTTAGGACTCTTGGCTTGTATGTAGCCAACCAGGATTAAATTCTTGGCACCCTATATGGTCCCCCAAGCCAACCTGGAGAGATCCCTGAGCACAGAGTCAAGAGTAAGCTCTCAGAACTGCTGGCTGTTGGCCCAAGACAAAAAATTAATAATAATTTAATTTAGAAGAAGAAAGAAAATCCCCACAAAAACAAGCGCTTTCAGCCAACAGATTATTGAAGAGAGATAGTAAGCATATGTACACCTTGACAATTCCCAACAGGAAGGAAAATTTTGTAATTGTTGGAAATATGACAGAAATATTTAAAAAAAAAACAAAACAGCTCTTTTCAGAAAAAGAGCTGTTAACATGCTTTAAAATAATCAATATTTGGGTCAGGGGCAGAGCATTTACTTACTTGTCTTGCATGTGTGACACCCTAGGTACAATTTCTGGCACCACAAAAATTTAACTCCTTATAGTAATCTGCATTATCTACACCCTTTTTCATAATGCCTTAGTAGCTATGTTCCCATTATTTTTAACTGCAGTAATGCCAGTGATAACACATCAAGTGACAAAATATTACTTATGAAGAAATTATAGAGTAAATGAAATCTAGAGCATAGATTTTTAATATCATAGTTATCATCTGTTGAATGTTTAGTTGAACTTTCTGATAGCCATATCACAAAAATATTATATCTCTCAAACACTAAGATATGGCTTCTGTTACAAGCTCATTTTAGGGACTAAGAGCTGGAGTAATGAAATCATCTTCCTATTTTCTCAGAACCTGGAGAGATCTGCCTTAATTTCAGTCAGCTGAAAACAATGTGTGTGTTTATGCCCCAGGGGTTGTAGTGGGAAGGCTTGCAGCCACAATTAGAAACTCTAGAAGAGGGGCAGGAGCGATAGCACAGTGGTAGGGCCGCTGCCTTTAATGTGGCTGATCCAGGACGAAACCTCGGTTCAATTCCTGGCTCCCATATGGTTCCTTGAGCCAGGAGCGATTTCAAAACTTCTGAGCTCATAGCCAGGAGTAGCCACTGAGCGTCACCAGGTGTGGCCCAAAAACAAAAAAGAAAGAAAGGAACGGAAAAAAAGAAAATTTAGAGGAGCCCAAAGTCATGACTATGGAATCAGGAGAGGAAGTGCTACAGTAAAATGTAGACTATTAAAATAATATTACTACTTGTTTTTAGAGGCAGAAGAGACTTTGGAACAGTGGCAAAAAAGATCTTGGCACTCAGGTACAGCAACTTGTGTGTGGCACTATGAGGATGAAGCAATAATTTCAGTGTTATTATAAACTATGATCTCGCAATAAAATTGAGTATATATACTATATATACTCGAGTATAAGCAGAGTTTTCCACACGAAATTTGTGACGGAAACCCTGAACCTGATTTATACTCGGGTATTACAGGTTATTTGCTTCAGTGCATGCAAACCAAATCAAATGCACGTCGTGACCAGTCGTTTTCTGCCATCTCTGGAGGGGCAGTGCTTCAGCTCAGTCCACAAGTCCCGGTAGAGCTGAAGAGGTAGGTGGCTGAACTGAAGTGTATACCACTGAACTATTGAACCCACAATATTCTGCGCTTTGTATAAGACCATAGATTTGTATGAGACCGACAGTAGTGATGATGATATCTGCGAACTCAGCTATGATGACAGTGTCTACCCTCACATCAGATACAGCTGAAGCTCTGTTTGGACATACAGATGAGGAGGAGGAGGAATACAGTTTTGAAGGATTTTAACCTTTGTGATTTAGCTTAATTACCTGTTAAGCTACAGTTTTCTGCACTTAATTTAATGTTTCAAAGTGATCATTGCTAGTTTGCAGTTTTTCTTTAGTAATAAATATCAAAAAACATTTATCCTACTGATTCCTCAATTATTGTAATTGTTTGGGATATATATATATATATATATTTTTTAAAATTTACCGGTGGCTGCTGCATTTTCTACCTTGGCTTATACTCGAGTCACTAAGCTTTCCTAGTTTTTAGGGTAAAATTAGGGGAGTCAACTTATACTGGGATTGGTTTATGCTCAAGTAATTGCTTTAATAGAAATAAATTCATTTGGGGCTGGAGAGACAGCACAGCGGTAAGGCGTTTGCCTTGCATGCAGAAGGAAGGTGGTTCAAATCCCAGCATCCTATATGCTTTCCCAAACCTGCCAGAGGCGATTTTTGAGCATAGAGCCAGGAGTAACCTCTGAGCCCTGCCAGGTGTAAACCCCCCACCCCACCCCACCCCAAAAAAAAAAGAAAAGAAAAGAAAAATTCATATGGTAGTTAAGGAACTTGTCAGCTTACTGACCTAAGTTTACTATTTGAAGTCTATTGATACTCTTGTGACACAATTTTTCTCTTGTTCATTTTGATGTGGACTCTGATACTCAGTACATCTCTTTGGCTTGCTGGTTTGGGAACTGTATCTGGTGTACCCTCCACCATCTTGCTTGGTGAATAAGTTATGGAGTCCCTTTTTCCTTAATCGTTAAATTATAAAATCTCATCCCAAATGCACGAAAACTATAAACAAAACAATTGCCAGTCGTAATTTTGGGGCCACATGAATGTGAAGAGTCCTGAAGCTTCTTAAAGTAGAGGTATGCAGGCAGCCACATGTTTTTCCACATTGCAAATTCAAGGAAACAGGGAGTGCCACAGGACAATCGGCCCAGATGTGTGTATTTACAACAGCTTCATCACAATAGTAGTTGCAGCACCAGATGTCCAGTAAAAAAGGGTTAAAACATAGATCCAAAGCCTGTTTTGCCACCTCCTTACAAAGTGCCCTGGTGAGGCGATCTTTTGTGATTACCTCATTATTCATCACCTCCCAGCAGATACCAGCAGGCTTGATTTGCTGGGCTGGAAATCCGTTTGGGTGTCATGTGTCAGCTAAACAGGCTTAGTTACAATAGAGCCTGATTAGTTTTCACCTTGGCCTCATAAAATGTGGCATATGTATTAACATAATGGATTATGGGGAAAAGAGCATTCACTACAAGAAGCAAGTAAGTGCAGTTCTGGGATTTACACATTTGATCTTTGGTATATTTGACTCACTCCCAGCATTTCAAGAGTTGATGTCCCCTTTCTCCTCTAAAATAACTAGTTTCAGATTCTTGCTTTTGTGCTTTTCTACTGACTTTCCCAAAATACCTCAAGGAATTTATAGACTTGCTCTTCATAGCTCCCTTCTAAGGCAAACTGAAACAGCAGGATTGTCATACTTCTCTGTTTCAACTCAACTCATGCCTACAGATAAAAAGACACAAGCTTCCTGTGGAAAAAAAAATAAAATTAGAGTTTGGGCACACCCTCACTTGCCTTATAGAGGATCAACAGCTGTAGACCCATTTCTAACTAGAAAACAGTGTGAGGCCAGAGAGATACTACAAAAGTCGGGTGCTTGTCTTGCATGCAGGTGATCCCTGTTCGACCCTTCATACAGAATTTGGTCCTCTTAAATGCCAAAAGTAAAACATTAGCACAGAATTAGGAGCCAACTCGAACACAACTAGGTATGACAAAAGAAAGACTAGAGTGTGTGTAGTGTGGTAGCCTTTCCACTTCTAAATCTAGTGCCCCCTTATATTTTTAGCACTTCCAGTATAGAACCAATTTTTAAAGCATTATGTGAGACACCCTGCTGGATTATTTTATCAATTTTTGAAATAATAAGATCACTAAAAACAAACACATTCTGGAACCATGAGCACTCATGACTCAGAGTGGCTGAGCATATTCTTGGCATATGAGTCCCTATTAATCCCTGGTGATACATGTACCCTTTATTTCCTCTACATGTAGCCTCAATTACCCTAGCACTACAGAAGAACTCAACTCAGCACTGATGGGAGTATTCCTTAAAAATACTAATCAAAAAAACAATACTAATCAAGCAAAATTTATTTAATATAAAATATAATAAAATTAGAAACCTTAAAGACCAAATGAAGAAGAATTCTGCATGTCTCCAGCTATTATGTCATATTATTTACACTTATCATAATTGGAAGTTGGGTCATTATGAATATATCATCATATAATTTTAGCATGTTACAAACTCCCACTTAAAATGTGTACTAGGTAAAATATTTGTACAGAATATTTCATGTCATTGTCTTTTGAATAGTCTTATATAATGGTCTGTTGTCACCTATATTCAAAGGATAATATAAATGTATATATATAAATATATATATATATATGTATTTCATGCTACACGTCTTGAGCATTGAAGTAGAATTGGTATATCGAGTGCCATGGAAAGCAGAGCAGGCAAAAAAAAAAAAAATCTACAAAGGACCCAAACAACAGTGGCATGGACTCTGTTCAGAAAACAGACTAGATAGGAACCTGTGAAGACAATTGGCAGGAGACAAACCAGAAAAGGAATTAGGCTGTATCAGGAGGTTGTGGAACCCAGCATGAAAGTGCTTGGTTGGCAAAGGTTAGTCATTAAGAATATAGAGCAAGAGAGTAATATCAGAGGACCGGGCTGTGGTGCTGAAGGTAAGGTGCCTGACTTGCCTGCGCTAGCCTAGGATGGACTGCGGTTCAATCCCCTGGTTTCCCATATGGTCCCCCAAGCCAGGAGCGACTTCTGAGCGCTTAGCCAGGAGTAACCCCTAAGCGTCACTGGGTGTGGCCCAACCCCCCCGCAAAAGAGAGAGTAATATCAGAACTTATTTCAAGAAGGTACAGTTCAGAACAGTATGCTCTCACCTTTAATCACAATACCCAGTGAAAAGTACATTTACCAGGTACGTGCATATTTAAAACAGATTTTTTTTAAATTATGAGAACAAAGATGCAAAGAGGACAAGGTAAAGTGACTTAAAACAGATTTTTAACTAAAACAAAAGATAACAAGATAACACTTTTTAGTGTGTGTTTACTGACTCAGGGATCACTCCTGCTAAGGCTCAGATAACCACATGGGGTACTAGGGATTGAACCTAAGTCAGCTGTATGCAAAGGCAATTACCCTGCCCATTTTACTTCCTCCTTTTTTAAATGGCACTAATTGTAGATGATTTAAAACACAGAGATGAATTGTAACCCACAGTAAGAAAAATGCTGCTTTAGAATTTAGAATTTATACTTTTAGAATTTAGCTAAAGCTAAATGATTTAGCTGGGAGAAATAGGATCAAACTGAAAAACCAAATTTAGGGTATTAGAGGATCTAGGCTTAAATGAAGGAAGTGGGAGGAGCAAATTAAAAAAAAATTTCAAAAGAGAATGAGTTGGCAATTTCAGAAGCCCAATGGATAACACACCTTTTACAGAAGTTAGAATGACCAGTAAGAATTAAATTGGTTAGGATTTTGGTTTTAGACATGCTAAATTTCAGGTTTTCAGAAGACAGCTTCAGTTTTTAAGATGTCAAACAGGAAATGGTAAGACTAAGAAACCAGATGCTTGAGCTCCAGGATGGACTTATTATTTGTTTGATGGGTTTTATTTATTTTATTTATTTGTGTCACTGTAGTTTACAATATTATTAATGATAAAGTTTCATGCATACATTGTTCCATACACAGCCTCTCCCAGTGTGTATTTCACTCCATCAATGACTCCCATCCCTCCTTAGTTCATTGGACCAACTCCCCAGTTCTGTTACCTTAGGATAGTGCTATTCCTTTACTGTTTCTTTTTATTCCATATTCCTTTACTGTGTTTCTTTTTATCCTATATTTAAAATATATATTATTTTGTATTTGTCCCTCCCCTTCTGGTTAACTTCACTAAACTTAATACTCTTTAGTTCTATCCACGTGGAACAAATTTCATGATGTTGCCTCTTGTTTTAATAGCTGAGTAGTATTGCTAATATATATTGTATACATACCAGTTTCTTTATTCAGTCATTTGTTCTTGGACCCTGGGTTGCTTTGTGTGCCTATTTTACCTATTGTGTTTAATGAGCACAAATGTGTTTTTGGAAAAATGTGTTTTGGATTTCTTGGGACAGATGCTGAGATGCAGAATGCTGTATTACATGGAAACGTAATTCTGAGTCTTTTGAGAAGTGTTCATATTGTTTTCCAAAAAGGCTGAATTGGTGTACATTGTCACCAATAATGGTGAAGGCCCTTTGTCCCCACATTACACTAACACTAGTTGTTTTTCTTCTTTTTAATGTGTGACAGTCTCTAGGAATAGACTTTGAAGCTAGTGTATTAACTAAAAGGGTGTAAAGGTATCTTTATAAATATACTGTATAAAGGTGTATTCAAAGTAACCCCTTTATCTGTGTAACATGGAAAACACAGTAAAAAATGTAAAGTTTATTTTGAAAAGGTGTGAAATTGTACCCTAAAACATAGGCAGTCTTATAAACAAACATTGCCAGAATATGCAAATAAATATTTTTTTATAAAGGTTTTATAAAATACAGGGAAGCCTTTAATAGTTCTTATAAACACCTATGGTTGGGAGCTATTTAAAAAACAAGATGTACAGGAGAAACCAGTTACCAAGAAGAGCCTAAATAGCACAGCTTCTAACTTCTTCTATTGTATTGTTTTCATTTTTTTAATCTATAGTAGATTCAGAGCAAAGCAGGGAACAGTGATTAACAATATTGGCTTCTGCTCTTCAGCTCTTGTCCTGAGTCATTGAGTCAGGTACTTGTACTTCTCCTCCTGACCTCTGGTTCCACTCCTTCTGTAGTTTAACAACTTACTTTATACCACATCATTTTGTTCACCCTTTTGTGAGTGAGGATTCCAAAGGGCATTGGCCAAATTGCCTTCTCTCTAGTCCACATGGCCATATCCAGGAACTAAGCTATCCTTTCTGATCTTATCTTCATCCCACCTGTCTTATTCTTCAGGAGCTTTGGCATCCAATTTATTCCAAAGGACTCTCCATTTGCAAGCCCTTGTCACCAAGTCTATGCTTCACAGAGCATAGCAACCACAAGTCAGAGACCTTCCATGGCAACATGGACACCAGTAGCAACATTGAAAACCCAGAAACTGATGCTT
Organism: Crocidura indochinensis; assembly: GCA_004027635.1. Classification (NCBI taxonomy): domain Eukaryota; kingdom Metazoa; phylum Chordata; class Mammalia; order Eulipotyphla; family Soricidae; genus Crocidura; species Crocidura indochinensis. The sequence goes on from PVKC010008967.1 coordinate 23,249, forward strand.
CTAATTTCATAAAAAAATAAAAACCTTTGATCCAGATCTTGTCTCAGATCACTTCTGCTACATTATATTGGTCAGCACAGAGACAGAGCCCTTCTCAAAAGAGAAAGTACATAGACCCTTCTTTACCCTCAACCCAGAGTTATGTATGTACACAGAGCTATATGGATGAGTATGTTTTAGTCATCATTTTCTTATTCCAGGTTCAAATCTCCTGGGCAGGAAGAATCCTACAAAACCTGAGGCCATCAAGGTAGAATTCCTTTTCATAGACTCTGTTGAAGGCTTTATCAAACTAACACTTGTATACTGTATACCCTTCCTATGGAATCAATGGTCATTGCTACCACTAACGGTGGAATACTTGATTCTGAACTAAGTACAAACTAATGGAGCTACCTGTGCTTGAAAGTCATGCTGAATTCTGTGCCTGAGTGAGTATATTTGCTCATGAGCTCTGTATGTGTGTGTTGAGGCAGGAAGAGAGTTTGAAGTCTCTTTTGTTACAATGTCTTGGTTTCTGAATAGTGGCTCATGCTGTAGTGTCTCATGGAAGTGTCCATATGAAAAAAACTGTTCTTGGACAAACTTTTTTTTTTACTGCCTGTTTCTGTCTATAACCAGATTCCCTAGAGTTTGGTTTTAAACCAGGAGAGTATGTCAATGGAAGGCAGAACTCTAAGTCAAGGCCAGAAAAGTTCCATAGATCTAGAGAAGGTTCTTCAATGGTCATTTTTTAAGATACATTTTTGTCTTGGGAGACTATTCAAAGTCTATGTTTACAAACAGGGCTATTATTTATGAGGATTATTTTTCTGCTCCATGGGATTAACTTCTTCTGACTCCTCCAGATCTGCCATTTAGCATCAGAGAGCCCACCCCAACAATGAACATTTTGATCAAACCCAAAACCTCCACCCAAATACTAATAGTGGTTCAGCAGGAGTTTTTTATCCTGCACAAGTAAGCAGCTTAGAGTATTTCCCGGTTTCACCTTTGGTGGTGGAGTGACTAAGAAACATATATTTCTTTCTGAAAGTATTCATCACCTTGGTAATTAGTTATTAATAATGCAGTATCCTCTCCCTCCCTAGCAGACTATAAACCTCATAAGGACAGGGGGAAGCTTTTGTGATTCACCCCAATATCTCTGACACCACCCCAGTACAGCTTAGCAACACTCAAAAAATATTTGTTACACAAACAAAAGAGAGAAGGAATGAGAAAATAGGCAAATTAATATTTTCTCTATTCAAAATCCTACTGGGGAAAAACCCAGGTCTGAGTCTCTGTAATACTAACCTAGTGCCCACACAAAATCAATATGTTCAATTCTCATTTGGTATTTGGGAGTACTCATTGAATATAATTCAGTGTGTTTTTACTTGTTTTATAAAATTACAATGTTACTTTTAAAACTCGAAACCGATTCTCTTTGCTATAGATGGCTTAATGCAGGCTCTTTATTCTAAATCAAGACATGATTTTCATATAATAGCTATAAGCTCATAAATTCCCATAGCTACCAGAATCTATACAATTTAAGTCTGTTTTTACTAAATTGTCTTATTATGTTAGATATGAAATAATATCTTCTTTAATCCTACCTTGTACTACAATATACAACAAAATGGTCATGTGCCATATAATTTCATCTCAATCAACACTGAACTCATATGTAACAGCCTCAGATATATAGCCTAAGTGTATAATAAGCTAAGCCATCTACACTTATGTAACTGCACTCAATGAACTTTTCATGACCACAATATTACTCAAAGTCACATCTCTCTGTTATTAAGCAACGCATAACATTTATTGAGAACTACCTGTACACGAGGCGTAAGTATAAGCTCTAAACACATATAAACTCAATGAAAATAGCTCAACATGCAATCCCACTTTACAGATGCAGAGACCAAATCTTAGTGAGATCCATGCCCATGGTTACACAATGACTAACTGATAGAGCTAGGATTTGAACTAACTTCCAATTCAAGATCTAAATGTTTGAGAACACTTTTATAGTAGACTCTATTGCAGTTTATATTTTCAAATCTAGAGGAATTTGCAATATTCGTGTAAGTCTGCTGTCTCTAAATAGACTTTGATACTTGACTTACATACTTAATTTCACATTCATGCTATTTCATTAACTGAACTCTTTTACATCTGTGCTTCCCAGGATTCAGACAGTTTCTACCTCAATATTAATATAATAGTAGATGTGATGATATTTATGAAATAACCTAGTGTCTGAAGTGTGATAAGCACCCAAAATGAGTGGTTGTTAGTATGATTAGAACTACTCTTGAGATGAAAAATTTCTGACTATAAGGAAGATCTTTTCTGTAGAAGAGACAGCTCCAAAGTTCTACAAAGCATCTTACATCGTATGCATCAACATTGAAGCATCAACATTGTTAGCAATATTACCTTCACTGAATTTATCACTATATAGTAGCTACTTGTACAAAATTGTCTTATACTGTTGAAATATATCTGTCCTTATCTGTAGTTCCCTATACTTTTAAAGATTTTGATGCATCAAAATGAGCAAAATTTAGTTAGATATTTTCTATGTAAATAGAATAGAATAGAATCACTGTAGGCAACAATGTAAAATTAAATATGGTAGCAGGAAAGAGAAAAGAACAAAAGATTAAATTAATCTCAGATATTATTTATATAAGTTGCATAATTATTACTTAAAAATAGAATTATGGCTACATTAGCAGTCCAGAGTGTGAAGTGGGGAGACATGGGATGCATGCTGGGAACATGGGAGGAGAGAGGACAGCACTGGTGGTGGTAATGGCCCTAACTTACTGCCACTATGTACCTTAAATATAACTGTGAAAGACAAGTAATTCACATTGATCACAATAAAAAAATAGTAAAAATATAGAATTCTGTCCTTAAAGTCACCTAATTATTTATTCAGCATTGACATATTTGTAGTTGATTTGTTCACTTGATTAAACTTTTCTACATTGTCCAGATAGTATTATACATAGTCTTTATGTATTTTTCATCCTATAGATTAATCCCATATTAATCCTTAGTTGCTTGTATGGAATATATTAATGTCAGGAGAACTGAATTACCATTCACAAACTGCATCCTTGAACTAGCTCTTTATAAACTAGCTATGTGAGCTCCAAGAGAGAAGTCAGTTATGATTGATTACTTTATTTGCAAAACGCAATCTATGATACTTGTGAAATTTTGTATAGATAAACTGATTTTGGTAATTGTTGCAAATCAGTTAAAAATGTTCTCTAGCAGGCTTTGCAACTTGCCTGGGTCAACTTTATAATGAGTCAACTCTAAAGAGATCAGTAACTCTTTTCCTGGTTTGCATTCTCTCAAGCAAAAGAACTGTAGCTGCTGCCCCATCAAGGAAACTGCATGAAGTGAATGCTCTTGTGAAGGACATATCTGGCACAGAGCAGGACACTAATGTGATAAGTGCTCAAGAGAACAAAAAAGGACAAGGGAGAGTAGCAAAGTCGCACCCCACAGGCTAGCTGTGCCAACATAAGCAAGGGAAAAATATTTCAAAGCTTCTGTTTGGATGCACAAACTGAATGGCGGTGTGGTATGTCTAACCTTTCAGAAGATAATAGTGAGGGCCAGAGCTGAGCCCCACAAAGACTTGAAATGAAAGGGAAGAGGAACATCTCTGTGGCTGTAATTAAAGAGATGCCTTTAAGCCCAGTCTAGACATCCACTGGGTTTTCAAGGAATGGGCTCTGAGTCTCGAAGAATCTGCCAAGCAACTTTGGCAAGAGTGAAACATAATAATGAGGAAAGCAAGCATTTGATACCCTTTTGCATTTTGTTTTTATTTTTTGCCTTACCCCCTTTTTTCCTTTCTCTTTCCTTTCTCTCCTGAAAGGAATTCTAAACACACTTGCTGGCATTCCAGGTTATCAGTAAATATGGAAATGAGTGAGGGACTGAAAATGTTTCAGAAAAATATCTGGTTTTGCTTTCAGACTTTTGTGTAGGTCAGTTCCTTGAGCACAAAAAAAAGTCTTGGGTGCACAAACGGATTCTGGGTGTGCCATTGTGTGATTGCATTTCCTTCTCAGTGGGTGGGAGCTGGTACTTCATTCTGTACTTAATATTTCACCTCTGCAAAGTTTGAGAGTCTTGGTTGGTAGCAACTATGCTTTAAGCTTTCTTTGTGTGTGTGTGTGTGGGGGGGGTGTTCACACTCGGCAGCGCTCAGGGGTTATTTCTGGCTCTACACTCAGAAATCGCTCCTGGCAGGCTCAGGGGACCATATGGGATGTCGGGATTTGAACCACCATCCTTCTACATGCAAGGCAAATGCCTTACTTCCATGCTATCTCCACGGCCCCTGCTTTAAGCTTTCTTACATAAGACAATAATAAGAAAAACCTTGGGGCCCGGGAGATAGCATGGAGGTAAAGCGTTTACCTTTCATGCAAAAGGTCATCAGTTCGAGTCCCGGTGCCCCATATGGTCCCCTGTGCCTGCCAGGAGCAATTTCTGAGCATGGAGCCAGGAGTAACCCCTGAGCACTGCCGGGTGTGACCCAAAAACCA
>PVKC010008968.1:0-27421 GCA_004027635.1 Crocidura indochinensis
GATTCGAACCGATGACCTTTTGCATGAAAGGCAAACACCTTACCTCCATGCTATCTCCTGGGCCCCTCTGTTCAGCTTTTATAGGACACAGAGGAGGTGCTCTGTATCCCTTTAGCTGTCCTAGTAATCACTGAACCCCAGCCAGCTGCTCTTGGAGGAGCCCTCTCCCTGCTCTCAATGTATATCGCTATTTTATGTTTACATGGTTGATGACAAATAGGCTTACGTTTATGTTACAATTTTCCAGCTAAGTACATGCATGACATAAGTATTTGAATTAAAATTTTAATATTGAAATAAGATCTTACATTTTTTAATTTCCATTTGGTGTGCATTCATTAAAAGAGAGGTAGTCTTATATGGTAAATATAGCCCCAAACCTATATTTTAACAGGAAAAGTAGGAGGTCGTCTTATATGCCAGTTGACTTACATGCTGGAAAATACGGTAAAATACTGTCCCCATAAAGTTTGTTATACTTTGTGACTAGCAACACTTTATTTATTTTTTTAGCAACACTTTATTTATTTATTTATTTTTTGCCTTAAAATTTTTTTTTTCACATATCAGGACCTGCAATAGAACTTTGCCCTGTGATTCTAAAGTCTAGGAAAAAAAGCTAGTTAGGCCTTTATAGTTACTGTGATGGCTTGCTAATATGGGATATAGAAAGAAGCAAGTATTTATAATGATTGGACCAAACTCACAGGTAACATTTAACCTAGTGTTTTTGTTTCAACCTGTTATTTAATGAAATAATTCAGCCTATTATATTCAGTGTTATACTGCTTGATTCTGTGATGTGCTTCAATAAGTGTTGGAATTATGTTAGGAATATTTTAGTTAATTTACTCACATGTAAATAGAGCTCTTAGATGATGAAGAGGTTAATGACTAGAGGTCTCTTGTTTTAGCTTATTCAATAAATTATATTAATAATAACTACTTTGTTTATCACTTAATATAGAGCTGTCTCTAAATTATGTGGTTTATTATTATATATATTTATAAATAAATTTATGATTTTATTGTAGTCCTGTAAAAATAAAAATAATCGAGGTAAAATAGTCTCTAAAATTTCATAAGTTGGTGTGTGGTAGGATGGAGATTTAAAAAGTCAATCTTGTAAATATTTTTACTTCACAAATTAACATATGGTATAATGAGAAGTTTGCTAGAAATATGATTTTTTACAATAAATAATAAAATTAAATTGCAATAAGTTGAAATTTTAATTTTACAGGATATTTTTGAAAATTACTTATAAGCTCAAAGTAACTGGTTAGTTAAAATGAGAAATATAAGAATGTTATGCTGACATGGAATCTCTCATGCTGAGTGAAATAAGTCAGAAAGAGAGAGAAAAAAGTAGAATGGTCTCACTCATCTATGGGTTTTAAGAAAAATGAAAGACTTTCTCGCAATAATAATAATTTTCAGACACAAAAAAGAGCTGGAAGTTCCAGCTCACCTCATGTAGCTCACCACAAATAGTGATGAGTTTAGTTAGAGAAATAACTACATTTTGAACTGTCCTAATAATGAGAATATATGAGGGAAATGGAGAGCCTGTCCAGAGTACAGGCGGGGGGGTGGGAGGGAGGAGGGAGATTTGGGACAATGGTGATGGGAACGTTGCACTGATGATAGGTGGTGTTCTTTACATGACTGAAACCCAAACACAATTATGTATGTAATCAAGGTGTTAAAATAAAAAATAAAAAAATGTTTAGAATAATAAAATTGCTCATACATTATGAAAATGTTAAATAAAAAAAAAGAATGTTGTGCTGAAGGGAGGTATTCTTTTTGTGACTGAAACCTAACTACAATCATGCTTGTAATCATGGGAATAAAGATTTTATATATTAACAAATAATTAAAAATAAAAACTACCAGAAAGTAAAATATTATTACATGAGAAAAAATAATCTTGTAGTTTTATAGGCTAAATATAAGTAGTAATATTATTTTCCATAAACAAAAAATGAAACAACTTCTGTTTAAATTTTTTGAAGGATTTTTCTGAAAGACTAGAGTTTTAAGTGAGTCAAACATGTGTAATATAAGTAATAACCAAGTAATTCCTAAGGAAATGTTAAGTGTAGCAATAAGACAATAATTGTATGCAACAGTAAGCTTGCTTTTTACAAGTTTAGTTTGGTAATCTCTTGGAAATCTGATGTCACTGGTAAAAACCAGAAAAATATCCAGCCTTTTTTTCTCTTTTTTTGGTGTATGTAACCTCAAAGGAGACGCAGCGTAAGCATGAGAAGGCAGTAGGGGTAAGTCATCTCACCAGACATGCAATTCAGTAAGTACCATATGGTGTGCATTACACATAGTGAACTAAGTCCAGTGCTCAACCAAATTCAATTCTGAGAGAACCGACTACATAATTTGGAGAAGAAAAATACAAAATCTGATTTGGTCTAAGATGAAAACTTGAAAATAGAAACAGTCCAGGTGTTGTATGTGAATGATTCCATAATGCCCTAATATTTGTATATCTTTCTAAGAGAGGATCTATGTGTCAGTCATTTGACTTAGATGGAAAGATAAAAATTTAATTGAGCCATATGAAATTGATGGTGTGTCCATTTTGACCAAAGAATTGCCAATTTCATAAGCTAATACTCATTAATTGGTTACCATGTTAGCTCATTATAAATAGTGTATTAAAGAAACAAAGAAGAATGAAAGAGAAAAAGAGGGCAGAGAAAATGTCTGTTAGAGAAGTAGGCAAAGGGGGTGTGTGTAGGGAAAGGGAAACTGAGGACATTAATGGGTGGCAAAGTATGTGCAATGGTGAAGGGATGGGTGTTGGACATTATATGACTGAAACGCAATCATAAATGGCTTTGTAGCTATCTTATGGTGATTCAATGAAAAAATATTAAAAATGATTTAAAAAGTAACGTTACTAAATTTAAAGTTCCAGGATTACCCTCCAGCAACTCTAAGTACTGCACCATATCCTGGTAGCCTCTGAATATGGGAAAGGTGGAAGAAAGAAGTCCCTATTTCTGGGTCAGAGTGGTAGTACAGTATGTAGCATATTTGCCTTGCAGGTGGATGACCAGGGTTTGATACCTGCCATCCCACTTGGTACCCCAAGCAATGCTTGGAGTAATTCCATATTACAGAGCAAGAAGTAACCCCTGACCACTGCTGGATGTGGCCCCCACAAACAAAAAATAAATACAAATATTTTTGTAATTTGATAAATTTTTACTTAATGTACTAGTTGGATATCTTTAGGAGACTAAGTAAAACAAAGTAAATTAATGACAACCTATTGAATTTTGCCACAAAATTGTGAACAATGGCATTAATTCTGAGATGACAAATTTAATAGAAGTATTATATTTTATTTGAAAAATAATATAAATAAAGGGATACTTTTCAACATATATTAATTTACGTTAAAACATTTTGAAAAATTTCATGAAATTGAAAATTAGAAAAATGTCCCCATATGTATTTTGAAAACTACTTGTTCTTTAAGAGAAATAATTTAATGCCAATAAGAATACTTTGCTAACATTTATAATTATGAGGTTTGAGGACAAAATGTCATAAAATTTGACAATTTCTATTAGACAAATTGCAACAAAAATAAGTAATAAGGAAGATTATTTTTCTACTAAATATCTGAATATTATTAAAATCCACTATTGTATGTTCAATTCTTGTTTTCATTAGCTGAAAGAATTAAAATTATAGATGAATTGTCCTGTTATGGGGAATTCCTCTGGAAATAATTAAGTTAGTAGAACAAATAACAGAACTTAATAAATAAACTCTTTATATACAAAAGCAAAAAATTTTGCCTATTTAATCACTGTACAAAGTTCTTGCTTTGAGGAGTATTGACACATTTAACTTTGATTTTAATAACTGGAATAGCTAACCATGGATGATCAAAAACTTGACCAAAAATAATAAAGCATAAATATAGAAATTTTATTTAGAGATTAAATGGTTACTATGGTTCAATATTTGTTTTATTTTTGGTTTTTGACATTACGGTAGTTTCCCATGGGAATGGATGAAGTAAGTTTTATCAAGATTACTTACCAGGAATTCTCTTCGTTCTGTCATAGAATAACAGATTTCTTCTAATTTTTCAATGTCCTAAATGTCTTTTATAAAATTTGCATACATTGAGAAAAAGTTCTGTGTTTTAAGAGCATAACCTAGGCTGAGATAAACTGTTCATATAACCCCCAAATGGGAAAATTCAGAGTGTCAAGATAGTGCAAAGAGAAGGAGATGATCATTTGCATGATTGGACTCAAAATTTGTAGAGATGAACCCTCTGTCCAAAGTCTTTGGGGGAGGGAATATTAAAGAAAATGACCGTTTGGAGTGATTGTACAAAACAAGATTTTTACTTTGCATTAGGCTAACCCTGGTTTGGTCTCAAGGCATCTCTGAGACATTGTCAGGACTGGTCCCTGAGTATGAAGCCAGGAGTAAAACTTGAGTATTGTTGGGTAAGACACAACCCTTTCCTCCCAAATTGCATATAACTATGACTGAAATACACATGTCCACCCAAATAACTCTTATACAGCTTCAGTAAATAATATATTATAACAGGCTTGAATTTCCTTATTGCTGTGAAGTTGTCTCATTAGTGTGCTAGTGTCTCTGAGAAGGTAATGCACAATATTTATATTTTTCTAGTCTTATTAATGTCTCCTAGTAGCCTAGATCATACATTATTAATTTCAGCTAGACTTGAAGAACTTAAGGCTTAGAGATATTGATAAATTATGGAAGAAACATAGATTGTCCAGTGGCAAGTGGTAGTAGAGTATATGCTTTTTGCTCTATAAAATGCACCTGACCATAAGACAAGCATATTTTTTTATTTTTGAAATGAATAGTATTTTATTGTACTACATAAATAAGATCTTATTTTCATAAATATTCTTTTTTTGAGTAAAAGTGTATGGTTTTAATAGAAAATAGCAGATCATCACCAAAATATGGTTGTAACAGAAACAGAAAGTCAAAAGAAATACACCATTTAAATAACTTTCTCTAGTTCAAGCAACAAATAGTACATTTCTGATCAGCAATACTAACTATAGAGAGAAAGAGTCTGTAATAGGTATCTCATCCACTGTAAAGAAAGCATAGTGTAATCAGAGAGATAATACTAGGTTAAGGCACTAGTCCTGCATGTGGCAGACACCCCACCTACCCCACTCCTCACTATATCCCAAGCAATGTATATGATCTCCAAACACTTCCGGGAATGACAATAGAGAGAGTTAGAGATGATTAATGAAGATGTACTTAGTTTTTAGATGCTCTCCTCCCCTACATTCAGGCTTAAGCTCCAGGTGGCATTAGCTCCATAAGACGGATCTTTTTGGGGAAAAAAGTACATTTTATGGTACAAAAAATACAGTAATTCGAAATTACAGTTCATTCTAAACTCTACATATTTTACTATACTTCCTTTTACCATGCAACTTAATTATTTTTCCTGAAATGTACAAAATAGCAGAATATGAACATATTGCTAATGTAAGACATCAGAAAATAACCATTGTTTTAGCCACCTAATTTAAAAATCTGTCTTTCCTTAGAGTACTATAGAGAAAATTTGTGTGTACCTTCTTCTGGTTTGTGGATTCAAGAGGAGAAACACCCAGTCATTTACAAAGACATTCTTGGCAAAGAGCAAGTTATAATCATTTCACAAAATTAGTAGTCAAGATATATAAGGAATAAAGGTCTACTTAGGTCCTGAAATATCTATGTTTCATGTCCATGTCCACAAACTGGTTGAGTCTTACACTTAGCTATCCTTGGATCATCCTGGAATTTTTGTTTCTGCACTGGGATTATAATCTAGGACAACCACAGATGAAATAGTGGTAAATTAGAATTAATGATAAAAAGAAATCTCCACCCAATTTTTTATTAGTTGCTATGGCAGTTTCACCTACAAGTTATACAGGGTTAGGGTCACATTTGGTAATATTAGGGGGTCAACAGTCTCTTTCCAGCAGTGTTTGAACATTACACAGTATTAGAGATTGAACTCGGGGCCTTGAATATGTCCTCTAACACTTTAAGTCTCATTTCCAGCCGAGGAAATTGTAGTATTTTAAGGAACATTTGGAAATGGTTCCTTAAGGAAAAGAAAACGTAAGGTGTGGTTTATTAATTTTATTACATATGGAATAACTTTGTGCTGCACAAAAGAAAGTAATCATATTCTTTCTAAATATATTATAGAAGTAATTAGTGTAAGGATTTAAGATTTAAGAATTTCCTGACCAGAGAAAGAATTTCCTGACTGTGAAAGTGCTAATCTAATGTTGCCAACCAAATGTTTGAAATCTCTTATTTCATTCTGTTAAGAGGTCATATCTTGGTTTCAAAGAATTATTGAATTTTATGGGAAAATGGTGATTGTATTTTTTAGTATTGTTTCTTTACAAAGGTTTTGAGAGGCTAACTAATTGGTAAATAGAAGCTGATACTCAAATTTGATCTATATAAAATTGTTTTCTTCACTAAAAACTACTATAGTTTTTGTAATACTCAGTGAGTTATTCAGTGTAAATGGAATGTTATTTTAATGGAAAATTAAATTTAAGCAAAGTAGCCAGAAGTACTGGCATTTTTCTCTCTCTAATTTTTTATGTTAAAATAATGTTTCATCTTTTATTTGTTTTGTCAAATTGTCAAGAATTTTTGTATTATTAACCTTATCATTAGAAAACGTGCATTTTCCATATGCTCACTTGTAGTTGAAAAATTTCCTCTAAATAATTCATTATCTGTAAACTCAAACATGGTTTTCTGTGAAACTCAGACACACCAATTATTATTGCTTCTGTTTTTTTTCTCAGAAAAATTGTTTCTTACTGAAGAGTATGCAGAGTAGAATTTGTTCAGATGACTAATATAAAAATAGCATGAGGTCTGGAAACAATTTAAACTTCTGCCACATTTTCAGTAAGCCAGAGAAATGGTGTTGGAACTACTGACAATTTAGGCACAAAACGAAGTTTTATTCAAAAAGAAGAGAACATTGTATGTTAGAAATTAGTTACATATTTTCTTGCCGAAACAATACCAATTTTCTCAGAATTTCTAGCTTGTTGATTGCAAGATGCACTAAGGAAGGAAGCAATAGTAATAAAGTGCTTCCATTTAAAAACTATTTATAGGTTGGAAAGATATCTCAGATATATCAAGGAGCTTGCATTGCATTTGGTTGGCTGGTTCCATCTCATATACCATGTATGGTCCCCCAAGCATTGCCAGGAGTGACCACTGAGCACAGATCCGGGAGTAAATCTTGAACATAGCTGGTTGTGATCCTGATCTTCCCAACATTAAAAAAAATTCAGTGACCCAAAGAAAGTGAAAACAACAATATCAAAACTGTGTCTGAATGATCCTTATAATATTTATATAATATATAATATGTTTATATAAATATATAATAAATAATAATTAATAAAAATGCTGTTATATTTTTAAATGCCAATTTGTGGTAGGGAAAGATGAAAACTATGTGTAAATATATGTTCTACTAGTAAATGAAGACAATACAGAAGTTTTAACAAAATATTTTTGAAAGAGTAATTTAGCTATAAGAACAGTGAGCTATGTTGTTATAGCTATAATGTAATGTGTATGGTATAATGGAATCAGATAATTTAATAAAATTATAATTAGATAATTAATATAGTGATATGATAAATGTGGCAGAAGTTTAAATTGTTTCCAGACCTCATGCTATTTTTATATTAGTCATCTGAACAAATTCTACTCTGCATACTCTTCAATAAGAAACAATTTTTCTGAGAAAAAAACAGAAGCAATGATAATTGGTGTGTCTGAGTTTCACAGAAAACCATGTTTGAGTTTACAGATAATGATTATCAAAACCCTTTCTGCTCTGCTGTTGGAACCCAAATTCAAGTTTCTGACTTTAAAATGTTATTCGTATTTTGAAATTACAGACACAGAACATGAGAATTAATCAACTCCCTTTCTTTTTTAAGTCCTACAATAATTACTTCTCTTTTCCCCCTTATCTGTTAGGCAGCCATGAATATGTGATATTCTCTTTTTCATTTGTATATGATTTTGCAACAGTACTTTTTAAAATATTTTCATGGATATCTGGTAAATGAATAGTTAAATGTTATATAAATTTATATAAAATTTATATAATAAGAAATATTTTCTTCTAGTTTTGTGGCTAACACCTCCAGGCATGGTTTAGAGCCACCATGTTGCCACTTGTATGCTTTTGTAGTTCCAGAAGCTCATGCAGTTTTCCCACAATCCAGAACCTTTTGCCATGTCTATGCAAGCGGCCCACACCACAGACTCATCTACATCTCAAAAGAGAGGCACAAATAGCAAGAAAAACTCATGGACTTACGGACAATGCAGCTGATGGAACCGGAGCCTATTGGAGGTGTGTCAGGGCAAATGACCAGCCCTGCTAAAAAATCCAGAAAGCTGCAAGCACAGATCCACCTTAGAACTGCCATTAACACCAAAGTTGTCCTCCCTCCACAACCGTTCCCATCTTGCACCACATATCCCCCCCCCCCCCCCCCCCCCCCCCCGGGGCTGCTTACTATTTAGTGATCATACAACTGTTTGATCTTGATATCCTCCATTATTTCCCCTTCTATTTGAGAGGTTGAACTAGATAGTTCTAGTTATGTGTTTTTGTTTGAAGAAAAGAAAAGCAATAAAATGGGGTAAAAATCAAATAAGCTGATAATAGGCAGAGTCCTTCTAGAGACTCTCAACCTCATTTTAAGAGAGGAGAGGGAAAAAAGGAAGTTAGACACCACAACAGAACAAAAGGAAATATCAAATAAAAAAAATCCAGTGAGCATTACAGCAATAAAGACAAGCACCACATAATAACCACATCCTGAAATAAAAACATAACCGAGTGCAAAGGGGAAAAAAAGAAAAAAAAGAAAGAAAGAAAAAATAATTGGAGACAACAACTTCAATATCCAAACTGAAACAAAAAAATAAAAAGTAAATAAATAGATAAATAAATAAAAAGGATTATTTTGTGCTGTTTTCTTTTTCCTGCATATGCACAGTAAATATTGTGGACATTAGAAAGGAAATTTTCTTGGCCTAAGAGATACAGGGTTTCTCCACTATTGAAGTATACTGTCATGGGAATAACTATAGACTCCTTGCATGTTCATTTACTCTCCCCTCTGTGCCTTTGTGATGTATACAAGACTTCTGTTGATAAGATCAGACCTCTGTATCTAGAGATCTTGGTATTTGCACAGGTAAAGGAATGGAGCTTATGATGAAGTCTTTCTTTGTGGTTCTAGAAGTTCTATTCCTTCACTGTCATTTTAATCCACCTTCTATAGTTGGTGGTCTTGTTCATTGTGCTGATCCTAGTATGGAGCCTGGGATAGAGTCTTTTGTTATGTTTCCAGAAGAACCGTTCAATTGCAATTGTCTCAGTCAGACCTCTGGAATTAGAGATCTTGGTTGTTGTACAGATCGTAGACCAAAACATAGACTAGGGCTTTTTTTATTGTTCCCAGAATACGTTCTGTCCAGTCATGGTTGTCACAGTCTGTCATCTGCAGATAGTGATCTTGGCTTTTGCACAGATCACAGGGTGACTAGTCTTCTGATTTTGTCTTATCATTAGCTGATGAAGTAAGACAACCTGCTCTTAGATCAAGTTGTTCCCATTTCCTCATTGTCAGGATATCATATTAGAACTGGCACATGTTGGTGCCAGAGCAGTGTTAAGGATGTCCTGGTTCCTGGAGCTGTTGTGGGGAACTGTCTGGAATCCAGGGTTCAAGGCTAGACAGTTGGTGTCTAATCACCTGGGGTCTAAGTTGGTTCTGCATGGCATATGTTCAAGGTGGGAGATGCCCCTGTATTGTAATAAAGTATGAGTTCTTATCCCTAATAGATTAGAGATTGTTTTTTTTTTTTTTTTTTACGTAAGATTTCCCCCTTTTTTCAGTATGCCTTTGCAGGAAGAAATGGTGCTATATTATCTTGCTGGTGCATTTGGGGGTGGAAAGATAAGAAAACAGAATCAAGACAAAAAATAAAAATATATATGCTCATATATATATGTATATATAAATAAAGAAAAAAGAATTTTTAAAACGAATTAAAAAAAGTAAATAATGGAACAAAGTGATGCAGGAGACTACCTTACATTTGGGAAAAAAACAGGTTAAGAGGTAGTATTATATAAGTCTTAAACTTATGAAGGAAATATAGGCTTCTCCATTGTCTTCTGAGATTTTCTTGTGGGGTGTGGACTCCAGGGCACATTTTCATCACACACCCTGGCCTTCTTGAGATTGAGAAAAGATTTCTGGCAGAGAGGTCTTGGATAGAGTTCTAGCAGTGGGGTTCCATTTGGAACTAAGTCTGGTATCAAACAGCAGTCCACGTTAGAGAGAGGTGATAAAGAGGGTCACACAGCACGAGTCAACAGGGGTGTTGGTTGTATTTTTGTGCCGGGGACGAGTTGTGGGTCTGAGTGGGTGTCCCTTTGCTTGGGTGCTGGGTACTGGCTCATTGGGATAGGTTAGTCTTGATACCTAATGGATTAAGAACTGAAGGTGAAGAGTTTTAATAAGGTGGGAAATCAGGTTGGGATTGGGGGGTGAAGGGATAGTCAGATTTCTGCAGGAGGGAGGGGGGATAGCATATGGGAGGGGCTATATACACTATAGGTATGGGTTATTTACAATTTAGGTTTGACTCTCAAGGAGTCCTATCTCTGTGTGCTCATGCCCACATACTTCCAAGTGATTCTTAAAGTAACATGTCTTATTTCAACTGTTTCTAAAAGCTCGTATTTGCTCCATTATGTTGAAGAAATTGTTAGCAATTCAGTATGTTACTTTGATTGTTTATAGAGAAGTATAGTTTTATAATTTCTGAAGTCAATCTTCAAATTTTATTTGTTTTTTTTTGGGGGGGGGCACACCCGGTGGTGCTCAGGGGTTACTCCTGGCTGTCTGCTCAGAAATAGCTCCTGGCAGGCACCAGGGACCATATGGGACACCGGGATTAGAACCAACACCTTTGGTCCTGGATAAGCTGCTTGTCCAGGCCCACTCTTCAACTTTTTTTTTTTTTTTTGGTTTTTGGGCCACACCCGGTGACGCTCAGGGGTTACTCCTGTCTATTCGCTCAGAAGTCGCTCCTGGCAGGCACGGGGGACCATATGGGGAACCGGGGGATCGAACCGCGGTCCGTCTTAGGTTAGCGCAGGCACCTTACCTCCACTTTTATAATAATTTAACTAAATTGAGAAATGTTATTGGATTGCTTTTTTTCAGCACTTTCAAGATATTACAATAGATGTGGAGGTTGTTTATTTTTCTTTTGGTTTGTTTTTTTGACAATCTGACAGTTTTCTGGGTTTACTCCTAACTCTATACTTAGGATTCAATACTGGTGGGGCTCAGAGGATGATATTGGGTGCTTGGGATAAAACCAAGTTGGCCCAGCGCAATGTAAGGGCTTTATCCTTTAGACGTCACTCAGGGCCCATTTTCCCCCCTTCTTAATTATTCTAATAGCTCTGTCTTTAATTGTGAGATATTTAACTAGAACTTCATCTTGTGTTGCTATAAAATATCCTGTCTGTTTTTTATTGGGCTGCTTATGTTTACCATCTGTTTACCATAATAGAACCTTTCACATAACTGTTCTTCATTATTTTCTTTTAGAGTTAACTACTTTGGTGTTGCATATAAAGTCATCACCAAACTCAAAGTTCTCTTCTAAGATTCTACATTTTTGTCATTTATCAATTTATGATTTTGAGTTTTGTACTATATGAAGTTACAATTTTACATTTAGGTCTTTGGGACTTGTGTTAATTATGAAGGAGATGATATGTATATCTCTCTGTACTGATCTTTAATAAATAGCATGTTAGTTAAAAAATTCATTTAGAGAAGAGGGAGGAGGGGGATGATGGCTGGGAATACGGTATTTCCAGGAATAGAGAGATCTATTGTCCCTATCCTGCATGACTTAAAGTCATTCATGAAAAGTCTGCTTATAACTATTTGAACTAGAAGCAACATTGCATAATCAAGTACTGAGTATTAGTTGTATGATTTAAATATATAGTAAATTTCCCTAAAATTAAATGCCCAGCATACAATATGACTATAGTTATTTAAGCTTTTAATTTTGATGTCACAGAAATTATCTGCAATTGCCCAGATGAATACAATTTTATTTGTATTATATCTTTATTTGTTGATTAAGAGTAGGATAAAGAATATTATTTGCTGTGCCATTTGCTGTGTCATGGCTGTTATTATTTACTGAAATATATTATTTTACATTAAATTTATTGTTTTATTTCTTATACAGTTACATTTTAATTAGACTATTAAATTGATTTAAGATTTGTATTTTTTGTTATCTAGTCTCATAAATTTACTTCCTGATTATATAAGTATTGTTAAATAATTTTTACAAAAGAAGTTTCTGAATTAAACCCAAGTCCTAATCAAAAAAAGATTTTAGAGGGAAGGGAGTGATGATAGAGTGAGTAGAATGCTTGCTTTGCAAGAGATCAGCTCAGGTTTGATTCTTCAGAATGCCTTATGATCCCATGTGTTTTGCCAGGAGACATTCCTAAGATAAAAGCCAGGAATAAACCCTGAATACAGCAGGGGTGGCCCAAACAAACAAGGACTTAGAATCAGATGTTTAATTAGATATTTGATTGGTGATCCTAGTAAGTAGGGATTCTCTTCACTAAGAGTAGGGTTTTCATTTTTTATATATTGTCTTGAGCACAGAGTGCCAGAGTTAAGCCCTGACGACTGCCAAACGCCATCACCTCAATAAAAAATTCAAATTGTTTTGAGAATAGATATAGATGAAAAATATGTATATATTAAATATATATACACATTGATATTGAATCTATACTCCTATATGCCAAGTATATAATAGAAGAATTAAGAAAACTAAAAGCTTTCAGAACAAAACGAAGGTGGTAAAATGTATATAGATAGTATCTCTTTGCAAATTACATTGGTGTTGTTAATATTTCCCTTTTTAGTTGAAAGCTTACATGGGAATAGCTTAAGAGGAATTGACATTTTTTTTCTCACAGTGTTTATACTATTCTCAATGTCAACATTTGGAAACTTTGGATGAGAAGTTATTTTGAAACTATTTGAATTTGTAGTTCATTAGAAATTGAGGCTAAGCCATGCAACAAATTCTTAGATGCTAATATTGGTAAAAAAAAATCATAGCAAATAAATACATGTTTATGAAGGTCCTCCTCAATAACTTATGTGTGTGTTCTTGTTTTTTTATGTCTTTAGGGGTACTTTATTTTCTTAACTCCCTCTATCTGGAGTTGCTCACCTCTTCCTCTAGTTCTGGTTTTTAGGTTGTCTGTTTAGTCTGTTGCTATGGCAGTCACTACTGTGCTTCCGAATATTTGGCTGGAAAATTCAAACTTCCGCTGTAGGTGGTAGACATGGCAATTTTGCCTCACAACTTGGCCAAAGTAAAGTAAGGTGTAAATGGATGGGAGTATAATGCCATTCTACTCCAAATTGTGTGTGAGGGTTTGCTGCATATATTTATTAGTAGTTAAAAGAACGGGAAATGGAAACTTGGTCATGAAGCCAAGTGTAAGCAGGCACTGACACTTAGAATTGAGACAAGAACTAGGTAGTTGACATCTGATTCATTGCATTGTATGGTGGAGCAGATAGACTTTTATGATTCACATTTTCTCTTGATAAACTGCCAACATTCTGACTAACCAAGTGCCATATATCCTTTGGCGCTTTATTCTGCTGTTTTCATTCAATCTGTAAATCTCATTACTTTTCTAAGAGTCTTTCCAGAACCTCTTTTGTATTTACTTTTCCATTATTTTTGTGCAGTTTTCCAGAGTGTTCTTTATTCAAGATATTACTTTTAACTTGTGTATACAGATGTGAAAGTTATTTTGTCTAAAAATATTATTTCAAATATATATGTAAAACTGGATGACTTTTATTGATATCTACAATCCAAATGAATAGGCCTACAGAACTTAAATATATTTTTATCTTGACTAATGTCTAACTGTATTAGACATCCTAATTCCAATTATTTGGTATAGAATTTCCTGGTGTAGTGTCAGTTTAAAAATTCAGTGGATTTCATAAGGAGCCATAAAATTGTAACACTTAAGTAAATGCCAAAGACATGTGCCAATCTTTCAAGGAATTTGAAGATCAATATATATCTGATCTGATCTCTTATTTATGGAAACCTGCATTCAAATGATTGAAAATTCACAAATGTCTTTTCTATTTTTAAATAGCTCATGGAAGTAGTGTCCTTCAGTAGCAAATTATCGTGCTTTACAAAGTTCACTGAAAGGAAGATTTTCTTTTTATATAACCTGAATTCATACTACTGTAATGTAATTTCCCTCTTGTAGATTCTATTTGGAGAACATCTGGTCATGATATTTCTTTCCTTTCTTTTACTTTTTGCCAAATGGTATTAGCACAGCCTTTTTCCTCTAACCTTAACTGTTTAAGTATAACCCTAAAAACCCACTTTATTTTCAACATATGGTATAAACCATAGCTTTTCTTATTGATTTAGCCTTATTGGACACCTTATTTTTCAACCTTTACTAGACTATTTCAACAACTGAGGTAACAGATTTTTACAGAATATCTCAGTACTGATCTACTTTTAGAACAAACATGATTACTTCTGAGATGGTCTTACTTTTCCCACAGAGGTGGACTCTTCAGTTATCCTAACATTTTTAGGAAATGGGCTCCTTTTTATCAGTTGATTATTTTGATCTAGAATTATTTTGTCTAGAATAGACCGTTGGTTGTCCAATTAATCTTGGCATTTGAAGCACAATACAGTTCTAGATGACCCTCAACAGTTGCATCCCTTGGTGTTGAAAGTATTGGATTAAAGCACTCACCAGATAGTTTCCCAAGGATTACCAGGAGTTACTCCCAGCACAAAGTTTAGAGGAGTCTAATAATCCCCAACTACCACTACCACGTGTTCTCACCAAACAAATATCCTCTTGCTTCCAGAATAAAAGACACACAATAGATACACCCAAGTGTGTGCTAATAAAGCTAATAAATGATTATGGTATCATAGTCACTCTCTAAACCCCTAGCTCTAAGTTATCCTTCCACACTACTGTTTCTACACTCTTGTATTTTTAAAGTCTGGTTTTTCAGAGAGCATCACAATTTTCTATCTATTTTTTGTTTTTATCAATATCTTACTTCAGTTTCAATGTGCTCAAATGCCTTTCCTTAACTAATATCATGTCTTTAAATCTTTTGATTATGATGAATAGTTCTCGTGTTACTCTTCAAACATGTTTTCAGTATACTTTTATTCTTTTTTTTTTTTTTGGTTTTTTTTTTTTTTTGGGTCACACCCGGCAGTGCTCAGGGGTTACTCCTGGTTCCATGCTCAGAAATTGCTCCTGGCAGGCACAGGGGACCATATGGGGCACCGGGATTCGAACCGATGACCTTTTGCATGAAAGGCAAACGTCTTACCTCCATGCTATCTCCCAGGCCCCTATACTTTTATTCTTATATCATTCAATACTCTTTCCCATACCCTTTCTTTTCTTATATTATTGCTGCAATGAGAAATCCTTACATACTTGATTATGGCACTGATCAAGACTCACACTTGAACTGTGTATTAGAATTAGGTATTTTATTTATTCATTTCTTTGCTTAGGTATTTATATATTAGATCTCAGACACTTTGATGAATTTGCATTATTGTATTTAGTATCTAGGATTGTGATTAATCAATAAGAACTAATAAATGTTTACCAAGATGAATCAGGTACAAATGAAAAATTATTTTATGGCAGTAATCTGGTACAGATTTATTTTATCACGAAAAGAGGAATTTTGTTTTGTGGGGAAATTAAACTTTTATAAACACTTTCTTAAACAATACTAGGTTTTAAGAACAGAAAATTCCAACAGCAAAATATTTTGGGAGTTGGGTTGGGGGAAATGTAAAAGTAAAGACCCCATTAAAGTTGGCCTATAAATTTTATTGCACATTGGAAAGAATGTTGAATGACTACACAAATTTTACCATTTTAATAATTAATTGTGTACTTCAAAAATTTGACCTGCATGGAATTTGTATTTCAACTATGTTTCTGAATATACAGATTTTAACTGTTTATACTCTTCCTCTTCTCTCCTCTCCTCTCTTCTCCTATCTTCATCTTTCCCTTCCATTCTCCTCTCCTTTGATCTTCTCTCCTCTATTCTCTTCTTTCCTTTTCTGTCCTTTTGGCTCTACTTTGCTCCTCTTTTCCTTTTCCTTCCCTTCTCCTTCTCCCCCTTCCCTTTCTTCCCCTTTGTATCTATCCTCTGCTCACTTCTTTTTTCTCCTGTTCCCTTCCCTCCTTCCCTCCCTTTCTCTTTCCTTACCCCTCCTCTACCATCTCCCATGCCATCTCTCTCCTCACCTCATTTCTCTCTTGGATTGAATGCAGTTTCTCTTTATGTAAATCTCATGTGTTATCCACTAAGCCACATTCTTTTTTTTTAATCGTAGATCTTTATTATGGTTAATTTTATACTTCGTTAAAAATCAGGTTCATATCTACTGGTGAAAGGTTATGCTCTACCATTTGAGCTAGTTCCCTGGTCAATATTTGGCAGAATTAAAGATGTACACATTTTAAGGTACAACAACTCCATTTCTGTGCATTTATTTTAGAGTTAGTTTCAAATAGGATCAAACACTTCAGGGTTTGCATAGGACAATTCCCTGGAGAACAGGAATATTTTATATTGAATTTTTAAAATAATGTCTTTATTTAAACATCTTGATTACAAACATGATTGTGATTAGGTTTCAGTCATGTAAAGAATACCCCCAGTGCAACATTCCCAACACCAATGTCCCAAATCTCCTTCCACGCCACCCCACCCCCACCTGTACTCTAGACAGGCTTTCTAATTCCCTCATTCTTCACATGACTATGATAGTTCTCAGTGTAGTTCTTTCTTTTTTTTTTTAAAGTCCCCTCCCCACCCCTTAGTGTAGCTATTTCTATAACTGCACTTACCACTCTTTGTGGTAAGCTTCATGAAGTGAGCTGGAAGTTCCAGTCCTCCTCTCGTTGTCTCTGAGGATTGTTGCAAAAATGTCTTTCATTTTTCTTAAAACCCGTAGATGAGTGAGACTATTCTGCATTTATCTCTCTCCCTCTGACTTATTTCACTCAGCATGATAGATTCCATGTACATCCATGTATAGGAAAATTTCATGACTTCATCTATCCTGATGGCTGCATAATATTCCATTGTATATATATACCACAGTTTCTTTAGCCATTCATCTGTTGAAGAGCATCTTGGTTGTTTCCAGAGTCTGGCTATTGTGAATAGTGCTGCAATAAATATAGGTGTGAGGAAGGGATTTTTGTACTGTATACTTGTGTTCCTAGGATATATCTCTAGGAATGGTATAGCTGGATCGTATGGGAGCTCAATTTCCAGTTTGGGGAGGAATCTCCATATCGCTTTCCATAAAGGTTTGACTAGATGGCATTCCCACCAGCAGTGGATAAGAGTTCCTTTCTCTCCACATCCCCGCCAGCACTGATTTTTTTCATTCTTTGTGATGTGTGCCAATCTCTGTGGTGTGAGATGGTACCTCATAGTTGCTTTTATTTGCATCTCCCTGTTGATTAGTGATGAGGAGCATTTTTTATGTACCTTTTGGCCATTTGTATTTCTTTTTTTTTTTAATCAAAGTGTCTGTTCATTTCTTCGCCCCATTTTTTGATAGGATTAGGTGTTTTTTTTTTTTCTTGTAGAGTTCTGTCAGTGCCCTGTATATTTTGGATATTAGCCCCTTATCTGATGGGTATTGGGTGAAAAGTTACTCCCACATGGTGGGTGTGAGCCACATTCTTGGCTGTCATTTTCTTTTTCTTTTTTTCTTTTTATTTGATTTTTAGGACACACCCTGTGATGCTCAATGGTTATTCCTAACTCTGCGCTCAGAAATCGTTCCAGGTTTGGGGGACTATATTGGATGTTAGGGGATCAAACTGTGGTCCATCCTAGGTTAGCACATGCAAGGCAAATGCCCTACTGCTTGTACCATCACTCTGACCCCTCATTTTCTATTTTTGATCATTCAATCATGTCCTTCTGATAAATATTGGCATCATTGAACTTAGTTCCTCTGTAGGGAAAACATGCTCTACAGATCATCCAGTTTTCTATCCACACTACCCTTATTTATTTATTTGTTTATTTATTTATTTATTGTTTGAATGTTTTCTTTTTATTCTTGAGTCATACATTGTGGTGCTCAGGACTTATACTAACTCTTTGCTCAGGGATCATGTTTGATAAAATTTAGCAGATCTAATGTGGTACCAGGGACCCAACCAGAGTCAGTGTGTGCACTTCAAGAACCTTACCCATTGTATTATTTTTTTAGTCCCCAAGTCCCATGGTTTATCTTTGAAATATTGGTATTACAGCAACCACTTATTTTTTTCTTTATTTTAATTTTAGGTATATAGCGACATAGAATCTTCCCCAGCATGCATCTAATATCCCCCTCTTTTGCTCCCAGGGTTGTTAGTATAAGTGATTACCCTCTGTATCTAGCTTGTTG
Organism: Crocidura indochinensis; assembly: GCA_004027635.1. Classification (NCBI taxonomy): domain Eukaryota; kingdom Metazoa; phylum Chordata; class Mammalia; order Eulipotyphla; family Soricidae; genus Crocidura; species Crocidura indochinensis. The sequence goes on from PVKC010008968.1 coordinate 18,733, forward strand.
TAGATTGGGTATAAATTCTGTTGTCATTGGCTTTGGATTTGGTGTTTAAGTTTGATCATTTCTTATTTCTACTCAATGTTTATAGGACTGCTTGGTCTTGGTACTTTCTATTATTTCCCCCTCAATTTGTGAGGTGGAACAAGATGGTTCAAGTTATAGCAACCACTTATTTTAAGATAAAATATGTGTGATTTTTTTTTGGTGTTGGCTGTTGAATATGGGATCTCATACAAGCAAGTAAAGCACTTGACCACTGACCTACACACTTGGTCAAAATGTCAAGTTTTAGTAGGTGGAAAAGAACCTGGTTAGACTGCTGTCTAATTGAGTTGCACATTTATCTTTTTTGTGTGTGTTCGTTTGTTTTTGGTTCATACCCGGCAGCGCTCAGGGGTTACTCCTGGCTCTGTGCTCAGAAATCATCCCTTGCAGGCTTGGAGGATCATATGGAATACCAGGATTTGAACCACCGGCAGTGCTGGGTCGGCTGCGTGCAAGGAAAATGCCCTACTGCTGTGCTATCTCTCTGTCTTTGTTGTCTAATTGAAAGAAATATAATGATATTATGCTTTTGCTTTCTATATTCCTAGGACTACCCTTTAGAACTACCTTTTCATAGAATGGAGAATAAACATTTGTGTATGTTTGTGTGTCATGCATTAGGTGAATAAACTAAGTTTACAGGACCCTGTCATAAGATGTAAAATGATTCTGATGTTTTTAGAAGGAGGTGTGTAGTGATGCTTTCAAATGATAAAAATTCTGTGACTGGCTCATGCAAGTGTCTGTGCAGGCATTTACTTTCCAAATTGGCTCGGGTTCCTACTTTTCCTGGAATTTCTTAGGAACATTTGCTTCTGATGTAGTAGAATATTGTCTTTTGGATCATACTAACAGGCAGAGGCAGGCGGGTTCTGATGTAATATCAAGGGATTATAACAGATTATAATGTTCCGTGCCACAGAGAGGAACCAAAGTGGCAACATTCAATGTGGGAGTGCTGCTGAGGGGCCCAGACAGGGCAACCCCACCAGAACGCAGGGGAAATGGCAGGAGGGGAACTTGCTGCCACAAGCATGCTCAGACAGGCTTTCTTCTTTCCCGTCCTCAGTCTTGGAAATCTGCATGGCACATGTGTTTGGCTGACTGCCCTTTGAAGACATTTTAAAGACCTGTGCAAGATCTTTTAGTGGAATCGTGGTGCTGGTTTACATCCTTGGCCATAGCAACCTTGAGTTTCTAATCTAAGTACAAGCCAACCAATATTTACACCCCTTATAACTGCTGTTTGTGGAACATTTAGATGCCCGTCCACACACTGAAATATAATGTGACCCAAGCAGGATAAATAACCATCATCTTTGTTAAATTATAGCACGGCACTAACTTGAAAGTTAAAATTACTTTAATTGAGAAGATTTGAGTTTTGCTTTTTGGAAAGATTTTGTGTGAATAATAAAATACCCAAGGGTAATCAACAGAGGACCAAATCGCATGAACTCAAGATTACTTAATGGGCACCTTTCAGGTTACCTCAGGCAACAGTTTACAGAATGATGTAACACTAAATACAAGTGTTGACTACAGGACAGTATATTTATGGAAATAAGGATATTATAAACAAGTTGGTGGCTTTCCTTTGCATTATTTGTCATGTGTAAGTGAGCAAATCATCATAGTAGTGCATTGGATTTATTCTTCCAAAACACCAATCTGAGCATATATAAAGAACCCAAAGTGCATTACTTTGAGTAATGAGAGGAAATAAATAACGTACATGAAGCCCTTGAATATAAGATTATATATATGGTTAGGGTCACAAATGACACAAACTTTTCTAGGAATTCAAATGCTGGGAAAAGAAAATCATGTTTTACATGGCTTTAGAATTTCTGATTAAATTTAATTCAGTTGACATGCTGAAAAATGTAGGTACTTATGGATTCTGGTATCAAGTTTGATTTTTTTTGTTGTTGTTGCTGAGAGTGAACAAAATGACTTAATGAATGATACATAGAGAATAAAGCATGGTCTGTAGAAACTGTAAGGGAACAGCTGAGAAATTTCATACTGGGAGTGAAATATACCATTTCCTTCGCTTTTACAGCAATAGATATGCCCATTGCAGGATATGCAGATAAGTAGACTTGCCTACAATCATCAAACTTGTGATTGGGTGGTACTTTGGTTTTTGAAAAAAGTACTTTATTTTTGAGCCACACCCAATGGTGCTCAGGGGTTACTTCTGCATCTTCACTCAGGAATAACTCCTGGCAAACTTGAAGTACCATATAGATGTTGGAGATCAAATCCAGGATGACCAAAGGCAAGGCAAAAATCCCTATTCAATGTATTCAAGTTCTGTTCCTGAATATTTTATTTTTAATTACATCTTTAATCAAGAATACCCAATCAGGAGTAATCATAGACAAAAGACTAAATAAAAAATGTTAATATAGGAGCCAGAGCGATAGTATGGAGGTAAAGCATTTGCCTTGCATGTAGAAGGTCGGTGGTTCGAATCCTGGCATCCCATATGGTCCCCTGAGCCTGCCAGGAGTGATTTCTGACCGTAAAGTCAGGAGTAACCCCTGAGCACTGCTGGGTTTGATCCAAAAACCAAAAATAATTGTCAATATAAAATTAAGTAATGAAATTATAATTGGTTATACTTTAGTATTAAATATTAAATAACTGAATAATTATTGATTAACTCATACTAAATAATGAGTTCAGTATTATTTTAATAATAAAACTTTGTATCTTGGATTACTATATGAATAGTATAACATATACTTGCTATATAAATAATAAAAGTATAACATATACTTGCTATATAAATCTGTCAGTTGTTAGAGGATTTCCTCTCTGGTTTTGTTACTTATTTTCTACTAGTCTTTGGATTAATTTGTTGTTGTTTCTTCAGATATTTAAAGTGTGCATTTAGTTTGCTGATTTTATCTTTTTTTTTTCTTCTTCCTCTATGTAGGCCTGTATTGATGAGATTTCTCCTAAATACTGCTTTCTCCTAAGGCCTGTATTGATGAAATTTCTCCTAAGTACTAAGTGTTACATGGATTTTGGTTTCTTTATTAAACATTAGTTTCTTCATTAAAAATTAGTCTCAAGGTACATTTTTATTTCTTCAATTTCGTTTTTGATCCAGCTGTTATTTAGCTTAAGTCTTTCAGTTTCCAGATGTTATAGTTTCTTTACATTTTTTTAGTTAATTTCACTCTCTGTGGCATTGTTACCTGATAGAGTGCTTAGTATTATTCTTACATTTGTAAATCAGATTTATGTTCTAAAATGTGATCAATCCTGAAGAAAGTTTCATATGAATTAGACAAAGAACTGTCTATGTATCTGGCTTTCTGAACATGGACGGCCCTGTTTAAAATTCATTAGTCTTCAAATACAGGCAGGGGGTTGGGGAGGAGGGAGTAGGGGAGCATTGATGGTGGGAATGTTGCACTGTTGAAGGGGGGAGTTCTTTTATGACTGAAACCCATGATTGTTTAAATAAAGATACTAAAAAAAATCATTAGTCAGGTTTTCTAGTTCCTAATTTAGTGCTCTCATTTTTTTTTTTTTTTTTTTTTTTGCTTTTTGGGCCACAACCTGTGATGCTCCTAGCTATCCGCTCAGAAATTGCTCCTGGCTCAGTGGACCATATGGGATGCCAGGGATTTAACCAAGGTCATTCTGGAATAGCTGTGTGCAAGGCAAACAGTCAAACACTGCACTATCGCTGCAGCCCCTGTGCTCTTGTATCTTACCTCATAATTCTGTTTAGTGATCTGTCCAGTGGTGACAGGAATATGTGGAAGTTTACCACTATTATGAGGTTCCTTCCAGGTGTTTCTCTAGGTTTGTGAGTAAAAGTCTTACCATCTTTGCTGACCTGACATTTGGTGCATATAAGTTGATTAGCAGTAGTAATTCCTGGTCTATTGGTCCCTTGATCAATAAGTCCATCTCTGTCTCTAATTACTTTAATATATAATGAAATCTGTACTGGCATAAACTGTTTTAATGAGTTTTTAAACTGAGTTGATGTTACTTTATGTGAAAGTATCCGCTTTAATGATATTGTTTTGTTTCTTAAAAGTATTTATTAGTGCAACTATTTTATTTTATAAATATTTGAGGGAAAAATTTTAAATTGAGATTCCATGATTCACAATATTAACAATGGTTTCTCATCCACATAATGCCAATATCACACTTATAACTATCATATCTCCAATTTGTCAAGGACTCCAAGATCCCTCCCTCTCAATTCAATTGTGTTCTATTATGTTGCTAAGTTCTATTATTTTGCTTTTGGACCTTTCCTGTGAATCTTCAAGTCCCACAGAGGAGATAAATCATTGTGAATCTATTCCTTTCTTTCTGAGTTTACTCAGCATGATAGCCTATTAATTAGCTCATGTTGCTACAAATTGCATGGTTCTGTTCTTTCTTAGAAATGCATTGTATTCTTTTGTGTACATCTATCACAACTTCATGATCCATTCATCTATCATTGAACATTTGAGTTACTTCTATATTTGGGCTATTGTACTAAGTGTGATGAACACAAATGTGTATACATACTCATATTAATGTTTTTGTAGCCCATTTATTTTTAATGTTTGATAAATAATAAGATTATAATAGCATAAAAATTGTTGACTGTGTCCAGAACACTAAAATTATTAGTCACACCAAGAATTTTTCAGAAAGTATCATACAATACTGGCTCATGAATTAGTCTATTTTCTTGAGCATAGATTCATTTTAAAGCTATAGTACAAATGAAGCAGTTGAAAGCAGGGAAAAAATTACAACTAGTTAAAAAGATCACAATGGGACTAGAGACAAAGTAAAGCTGGTAGGGTGATCGCTCACCTTTCACTCAACCAACATAGGTTCAACCCCTGATACCACATATGGTCCTTTAAGCACTGCAGGATTGATACTTCAGTGCAATTATAGGAGTAAAACTGAGTACTGGCAGGTGGGTGGCTTAAAGTAAAAATAAAAAATAAATAATAGTAAATAATAAATAAGTAATAATATGTACATGTAGGAAGTTGTAGAGACTTGGAATCATGACAAAGTACAACATTCACTAAAATTTTTCAGATTAATACATGTGGTTTTCATAGACATTAACTTTCCTTTGTATAATTTTAAGTTATTTTTTTCTTTTAAGAAAAGTACATGCAAGATAAACTTGCCATTCTAGAGAGCTGTTCTTTTACTAATGCATCAGCACTTTTTGCCAAATATTTTTGAAATAGTTTGAAGTGTTTCAGCATCTGTTTCTTCTTGAAAAAAATTAAAACATGGAAATAGCTATAGATAAGGAAAACCTCGAAAATCTCAAACTGTTGAGCAAATGTAAATATTACATGCACAATTATATTTTGGGAATGAGAACTATGAATTCATGACATTGATAAAAGTATATGCATAAAATTAGAAACTTATGTTTTGTAGATTTCATAGTTTCATTTTTCTAAGTTTTTTTAGATTGCAGTGAAAACAACTTAAAACTAATAGCTTTTTTAAGTGTCACTTAAAATATTTCAAAGTGAATTATAGCAGTTAATTTTAGTTCATAATGGTTTCTAAGAATATTTTATTTAGTACTTTTAAAATACAAATATTTATACATTGGTATAAATCAGATGTTTGCACATCAGAAATAGAATTTCATCATTTAAAATAATTAATCTATATATTTATTTAAAGTATGTTTTCCAGGTATAAATGTTTTTTAAAGATAGCAATTACAGTATTTTTTGCTCTATAGGATGCACCCAAACATAAGACGCACATAGTTTTTATTTATATATTTATTTTATTAATATCTTTATTTTATTAATATCTATTTAAACACCTTGATTACAAATATGAGTATAGTTGGTTTCTCCTTCAACCAGTGCAACATTCCCATTCCCAATGCCCCAAATCTCCCTCCTCCCCACCCCACGCCCACCTGTACTCTAGACAGGCTTTCCACTTTCCTCATTCATTCACTATGATAGTTCTCAATTTAGTTATTTCTCTAACTGCACTCATCACTCATTGTGGTGAGCTTCGTATCATGAACTGGACCTTCCAGCCCTCCTCATTTTTGTCTCTGAGAATTATTGCAAAAATGTCTTTTGTTTTTTATTAAGACCCATAAATGAGTGAAACTATTCTGCGTCTATCTCTTTCCCTCTGACTTATTTCACTCAGCATAATAGATTCCATGTACATTCATGTATAGAAAATTTTCCTGATTTCATCTCTCCTGATGGCTGCATAATATTTCATTGTGTATATGTATCAGTTTCTTCCAGGGGTCTCAAACTCAATTTACCTGCGGGCCGCAGGAGGCAAAGTCGGGGTGATCCTTGAGTGCAAAGTTAGTAGTAAGCCTTGAACATTGGGGGGTGTGATCCAAACAACTAAAACAGAACAAAACAAAAAAAGATTCCTCTAGGGCAGGGCCACAAAATGTTGTATGGAGGGCCGTTTGCGGCCCGTGAGCCACAAGTTTGAGACCCCTGCATAGCCATTCATCTGTTTAAGGGCATCTTGGTTGTTTCCAGAGTCTGACTATTGTAAATAGCACTGCAATGAATACAAGTGTGAGGAAGGGATTTTTGTATTGTATTTTTGTGTTCCTAAGGTATATCATTAGGAATGGTATAACTGGATCATATGGTAGCTGAATTTCCAGTTTTTGGAGGAATCTCCATATCACTTTCCATAAAGGTTGGACTAGACAGCATTCCCACCAGCAGTGAATAAGAGTTCCTTTCTCTTCATGTCCCCACCTGCACTGCTTGTTCTCATTCTTTATGATATGCACCAATCTCTGTGACATGAGATGGTACCTCATAATTGTTTTGATTTGTATCTCGCTGATGATTAGTGATGTGGAGCATTTTTTCATGTGCCTTTTGGCCATTTGTATTTCTTCTTTGTCAAAGTGTCTGTTCATTTATTCTCCCTACTTTTGATGGGATTAGATTTTTTTTCTTGTAAAGTTCTATCAGTGCCTTGTATATTTTGGATATTAGACCCTTATTTAATGACTATTGGGTGAATAGTTTCTCCCATTCTGTGGGTCGCTCTTGTAAGCTGGACACTATTTTCTTTGAAGTGCAGAAGCTTCTCAGCTTAATATATTCCCATCTGTTTATCTCTGCTTCCACTTGTTTGGAGAGTACTGTTTCCCCATAAAGATGCCTTTAGTTTCAATGTCATGGAGTCTTTTACCTACATGTTGTTCTATATACCTTATGGTTTCAAGTCTGGTATCAAGGTCTTTAATTCATTTAGATTTTACCTTCTGTTTTATATATTTTATTTAAACACCTTGATTACATACATAATTATGTTTGGGTTACAGTCATGTAAAGAACACCACCCATAAACAGTGCAACATTACCATCACCAATGTTCCCAAATCTCCCTCCTCCCCACCCAACTCCCGTTTGTACTTTAGACAGGCTTTCTATTTCCCTCATACATTCTCATTATTAAGATAGTTCAAAATGTAGTTATTTCTCTAACTAAACTCATCCCTATTTGTGTTGAGCTTCATGAGGTGAGCTGTAACTTACATCCCTTCTCACTTTTGTGTCTGAAAATTATTATTGCAAGAATGTCTTTCATTTTTCTTAAAACACATAGATGATGAGACCATTCTGCATTTTTTCCGCTCTCTCTCTGAGTTATTTCACTCAGCATAATAGATTCCATTTACATCCATATATAGGAAAATTTCATGACTTCATCTCTCCTGAAAGCTGCATAATATTCCCTTGTGTATATGTACCACAGTTTCTTTAGCCATTCATCTGTTGAAGGAAGGGCATCTTGGTTGTTTCCAGAGGCTTGCTAAGGTAAACAGTGCTACAATGAATATAGGTGTAAGGAAGGGATTTTTGTATTGTATTTTTGTGTTCCTAAGGTATATTCCTAGGAGTGGTATAGCTGGATTGTATGAGAACTCGGTTCCAGTTTTTCGAGGAATCTCTATATCGCTTTCCATAAAGGTTGAACTAGATGGCATTCCACCAGCAGTGTGATAAGAGTTCCTTTCTCTCCACACTGTTTGTTCTCATTCTTTGTGATGTGTGCCAATCTCTGTGTTGTGAAGTAGTACCTCATAGTTGTTTTGATTTGCATCTCCCTGATAATTAGTGATGTGGAACATTTTTTCATGTGTCTTTTGGTCATTTGTATTTCTTCTTTGTCAAATTGTCTCTCCATTTCTTCTTACCATTTTTTGATAGGATTAGTTTTTTTTTTGTAAAGTTCTGTCAGTGACTTGTATATTTTGAACATTAGCCCCTTATCTGATGGGTATGGGGTGAATAGTTTCTCCCACTCAGTGGGTGACTCTTGTATCCTGGGCGCTATTTCCTTTGAGGTGCAGAAGCTTCTCTGCTTAATATATTCCCATCTCTTAATCTCTGCTTTTACTTGCTTGGAGAGTGCAGTTTCCTCCTTGAAGATGCCTGTAGTCTCAATGTCCTGGAGTGTTTTGCCTACGTGTTGTTCTATATATCTTAAGGTTTTGGGTCTGATATCGAGGTCTTTAATCCATTTAGATTTACCTTCATACATGATGTTTCCTAGGGGTCTAAGTTCAATTTTTTTTTTTTGGTTTTTGGGTCACACCCGGCAGTGCTCAGGG
>PVKC010008969.1:0-27437 GCA_004027635.1 Crocidura indochinensis
TTCTACCTATAATCCGACAGTATATAGAATAACTTGATGATAAAATTGTAGTTAAGGGAAATACCTACATCACCCTTGATCCCAAACTTAAAAGAGGGAAAGGACAGAGAGAAAAAAAAAAGTCAAACAGGAAGAAAAGTGTTGAGAAAAAAAACTTACAGTGAACAAAGGTCAAAGCTTCAGTTAGTTTGGTGATATGGGAGAGTGGCATAGCCATCAATAAAAGCATAGATTCAATAATACTGAAAACATAATATATAACCTGGAACCACTAAAATGTGTGATTTTCCTGGCAAGGTAACAAGTAGAGTATGTACAAGTAGGGTGTGAAGGGGAAATGGAGAATGATGAAATATGAAACACTGGTGATGCGAGTTGACACCTGTGGTGGAATTGGCATCGAAAAATTATAAACCTAAAATCAAATATCAATTGCTTTGGAAACCACAGTTCTTTAAATATTTTTTATTAAAAAAATAAAAATGTGTTGAGCTTATGATCTGCCTAGACATAACAGCACTTTTCTTTTGATTTTTCAATAGAGGGCAATTTTCACCATCAATTGTGCTTTATTTTGGATCATTGACTTTAGTATAAAGCATTCATTATCCTGAGATACAGGTATGCTTTGAATTTTCAAGCTGTATTAGACCCTAAACAACTAATGTAACTTAAACATGTACCCAAGTTTCAATCTAAGTTATATACCTTTCTCTATATCTGGAAGAAAAAATAGGAGGAATCATTCTTAATTTTGACAAGAAATTGGAAATTAGGAATGAATGCTTTGTCTCTGACAAGTAAGGGTATCTAGTTTATACTAATATATTTAGAGAAAGTAAGAAGAAAAGATCGCATACTTAAGAGTTAAAATCTCAGAGAGCACCTAATGCTGGTATCATTTTACTCTTTAATCTTGAATTTTTGCCACTATCCTAATTTATACATTTCCCTAAAATCATTCTTTTTTGTTTGTTTGTTTGTTTTTGTTTTTGGACCATACCCGGTGACGCTCAGGGGTTACTCCTGACTATTCGCTCAGAAGTCGCTCCTGGCAGGCACGGGGGACCATATGGGTAACTGTAGGATCGAACCGCAGTCCGTCCTAGGTTAGCGCAGGCACCTTACCTCCAGCGCCACCGCCCGGTCCCCTAAAATCATTCTAATAAATGTTCCTTTTTATTTGCTAAATATCTCTATAGTAAAATTCTTTTCACTTAAAATCAAGAGCTCAGACTAAAGGAGAGAAATTACTAAATATAGACATATGAAACTATGAAAGTACGCCGTTTATAGGTAAACTGAGGAACATAGGCAACAAAAATTAATGTCAAAGCTAAAAGAGTGATGATCTAAAAATGGAATCTGAAGATGGGCAATATTTTTGACAAGTGTGAAATAAAAGAAATTGGGATTAACTTTTTAAATAGTTTATTTATTGCAAGAGCAATAGAATAGTCAGACTGTCTTGCATGTGGCCCACCAGGTTTTGATCCCTGACATCCCATATGATTCCTCAAGCCTTCCACGAGAAATTTCTGAGCACAGAGTTAGGAATAACCACTAACCACCAGTAGGTATGGCCCAAAAAGACAATATAAAAGTTCATTTATAGTTAATGTAACATTGGCTTCGAGATGCATTAACATTTGTGATATAGAGGTACAATATTGGCACACCCAGCCTCCTAAAGAAGTACTAGTAGCTTTTTCTCCACCACTGTCATTTGGACTCTTTCGCTTCACCTGATAGTATCGATTCTGTGAGTTAAATTTAAGAGTTTACTTTTGTTGAACAGTTACTGTTTTCTAGCTTTATTTATTTATATATCACTTGTGATTTAATTTTTTTTGTTTTTGGTCACACCCGGCAGTGCTCAGGAGGTACTCAGGTACTCCTGGCTCTACACTCAGAAATAACTCCTGGCAGGCTTGGGGGACAATATGGGATGCCAGGATTTGAACCACCGACCTTCTACATGAAAGGCAAATGCCTACCTCCATGCTACCTCTCCGTCCCCGATTTAATTTTTCTTGTACAAATCTCTCTTATTTCATTTGGCATAGTCTCAACTAAGTTCAATAATATTGTAGAGAAAGCAAATTTTGATATTTTTGAATAGCTAAATTTATTACTGTTCCTGTGTGTATATGATGTATATCATAAATATTATATATGTATATGCATACATGTGTATATATGTATATATACATATATCATCATCATTTTTACCTAATTATTTGTTATGGGTCACTTGGGTTGTTTCTAAACATTAGCTTATAAACAAGGTAATAATGAACTTAAGTAAACGAGTATCTTTAATATTAGTGACTTTGTGGATTGGAGTGAAATTGCTGTGGCAATCATATATATATATTTATATATAGTGACAATTCTATATTTTTAATGAGTTACTGTGGATTAAAAGTATTCATGACCTTCTTTCATTAATGGTTCAAAAACAATACATTTTTCTTTTAATTAATATCTTTATTTAAACACCTTGATTAGAAACATGATTATGGTTGGGTTTCAGTCATGTAAAGAACACCCACCTTCAATAGTGCAACATTCCCATCACTAATGTTCCAAATCTCCCACCTCCCCACCCCACCGCTGCCTGTAATTTAGACAGGCTTTCTACTTCCCTCTTTCATTCACATTGTTATGATAGTTCTCAATATAGTTTTTTCTCAAACTGCACTCATCACTCTTTGTGGTGAGCTTCATGAGGTGATCTGGGACTTCCAGTCCTCCACTTTTTGTCTCTAAAATTACTGCAAGAATGTCTTTTATTTTTCTTAAAACCCATAGTTAAGGGAAACTATTCTGTGTCTATCTCTCTCCCTCTGACATATTTCACTCAGCATAATAGATTCTATGTACATCCACGCATAGGAAAATTTCATGAATTCATCTCTCCTGATGACTGCATAATATTCCATCGTGTATATGAACTACAGTTTTCTTTAGCCATTCATCTTTGGAAGGGCATCATGGTTGTTTTCAGAGTCTTGCTATTGTAAATAGTGTGGCAAAGACTAGAGTTGTGAGGAAAGGATTTTTGTATTGTATTTTTGTGTTTCTAGGGTATATTCCTAGGTGTGATATAGCTGGATTGTATGGGAGCTCGATTTCCAGATTTTGGAGGAATCTCCATATCACTTTCCATAAAGGTTGGACTAGGCATTCACACCAGCAGTGGATAAGAGTTGCTTTCTCTCCACATTCCCCCCCACCCCAGCACTGCTTGTTCTCATTCTTTGTGATGTGCGCCAATCTCTGTGGTGTGACATGGTACCTCATAGTTGTTTTAATTTGCATCTCCCTGATGATTAGTGATGTGGAGCATTTTTTTCATGTGCCTTTTGGCCATTTGTATTTCTTTTTTTTTGTCATCAAATTGTTTGTTCATTTCTTCTTCCCATTTTTTGATGGGATAAGATGTTTTTTTCTTGTAAAGTTCTGTCAGTGTCATATATTTTGGATATTAGCCCCTTATCTGATGGGTATTGAGTGAATAGTTTCTCCCACTCAGTGGATGACTCTTGTGTACTGGGCATTGTTTCATTTGAGGTGTAGAAGCTTCTCTGCTTAAAATATTCCCATATGTTTATCTCTGCCTCACTTGTTTGGAGAGTGCAGTTTCCTCCTTGAAGATGCCTTTAGTCTCAATGTCATGGAGTGTTTTACCAACATGTTGTTCTATATACCTTATGGTATCAGGCCTGATATCAAGGTCTTTAATCCAATTGGATGTGAACTTCATACATGATGTTAGTTGAGGATCTAAGTTCACTTTTTTTGCAAGTGGCTAACCAGTTGTGCCAATACCACTTGTTGAAGAGGCATTCTGTGATCTATTTAGGATATCTTGCTCCTTTATCGAAAATTAGGTGATTGTATGTCTGGGGAACATTCTCTGAGTATTCAAGCCTATTCCACTGACTTGAGGGTATGTCTTTATTCCACTACCCTGCTGTTTTGATAACTATTGCTTTGTAATACAGTTTAAGCTTGGGGAAAATAACGCCTCCCATATTCCTTTTTCCAAGAATTGCTTTAGCTATTCGCAGGTGTTTATTGTTCCAAATGAATTTCAGAAGTGTTTCATCCACTTCTTTGAAGAATGCCATTGTTGAAGAATGTTCTGGGTATCTCTAAAGGGATAGCATTAAATCTCTGTGATGTTTTGGGGAGTATTGCCATTTTAATTATGTTAATCCTGCCAATCCATTAGCAGGGTATGTGTTTCCATTTCCATGTGTCCTCTCCTATTTCTTGAAGCAGGGTTTTATAGTTTTCTTTTATATAGTTACTTCATGTCTTTAGTCAAGTTGACTAAAAGGTATTTGAGTTTGTGTGACACTAATGTGAATAGTGTTGGAAAACAGTACATTTATTAGTGTTCTTTTATAACAGTTTCCTCAGTTTCCCTCCCAGCCCCCTCTAGAGTCTATGCTGGAAACTATATTTTCTTCTCATTTTAGACTCCATTTTAGTACTAAAATGGTATCATGCATATCTTATGATATTATGTACCCTTCCCTGTCCTCTCCTCTCCCCAAGTGTTATGCATTCTACTGAAGACCAGTTCCTGTGTTCATTGTTTCTGTTGCCATTGGGTGCTTTTACTCCCCTACTATTTTTAATACTTGAAAAAATTCTATATACTTGTCATAGATACTAGACCAATTTATATTCTACCAATAGATCATAATTGTTCCTTTTCTCCCCCTACAATGAGTAGCATTTGTTGCTTCTGATACTTTGAATAAAGCTCATTCTTATTTTACCACTTTGACTGCAAGTAAGCTTCACCCAACATAATCAGAAAGTTGTCAGATCTCACAAAGCTTATCCAGTCAGCAAATGATCCTCAGTGGCTGCTGTGCTTTCAATCAGTTCTGTCAGCATGCTCTGAGACTCCTATTTACTTGTTTCATGGAATTTCCTTATAAGCCATAATTTTAAGGACTATGCTCATAAGGAATGTGATCCTTTTTACTGACATGGCAACTTTTAATTTATAAATAACAAACAGAAACAACAAAATGTCTGTCTAATTGCAGCTATTATTACACTACAATGCATTTATGATGGCATGTCAAATTTGAATATTCATCTTTCATTGCCACACCAACTGGTGTTCAGGAAGTACTCCTAGATCTGCATTCAGGTATCATTGCAGTGCAGGTGATCAAACCCAGTGTGACTACATCCAAGGCAAGCTCCCTGTCCACTATAATAATCTGACCTGCTCCTGTCTTTTGAACATATTTTTCTTTGCAAGAAGCAATTACCAGAGTTATCAGAAGATGCTTATTATACACCTGTAGTATGGTAGTAATATTGTAAATTGTAATCTCATTTTATTATAACAGCCAGAGAAGGCATGGTCCTTTGCTTCTCAAAAAAGGTTACAAAGACAAAGACTATATCTGATATATTGGTCCACTAAGATGCAAAGAAAAATGACATGCAAAATAATGCATCTATAGGTCAGACTTCATCATTCTCTTATTAGAAGAACTTTATTTACTTGTTACAGAAACTGCTCTATATAGAAATGACAATGGGTTTATATTCAAAACGTTGCTGGTCCTTAAAAGGGGATTGTGAGCTTTGGAGGAGAAGCCTAAATTGTATGAGCCAGATCTATTAACAGTGTCAAAGTCTTCCCTGGAGCCGCTGTCTAAAACCACCTTTGTGAAGAATGAGGAAAATTATAGCATGTACCCTGCTGATGGAAGCCGAAGTTTCTGCCTCAAAGGTTCCAATACTAGCTTTACGCTTTTCAAAATATCATAAACTGTGAATTGTAGTACTCTGGAAAACAGGAAATAATTGTCAGCAAAGTTAGATGTGTTGAAGGAGGCCTTTGCTTAAAAAGTTCAAAGTGCTTTTCCCTTCTATGAAGAGTGCTTGCCTTTCCTCCCTCCATTAGTGATTTCTCAGAAAATCACAGACATGAATGTCTTGAAAAAATGCTCCTTCGTGGACAGCTGCCCCTTTACCTCAGACACAAAGCTGAAATGACTACTGTACCTTTTAATGGGATTTTCAGGCAGTGAGACGATTATCTGAAAGCCCAAACCAATAAAGTCCTGTCTCCTGTTTGTGACCTCGAAAAGACCTCCCTTTGGTAAACAGGGAGTCTCTTGCTGCCATGTCAATGAAATTGCTTTGGAGGGATGTCTTGATTATCAGTTTGTGTGTGGAGTTGCGGCCTGAGCTCAGTCTGAAGTGCAGTGCTCAACAGTTCAACAATTGTACTTTGATGCAATCAGCAGAAAAGTTTTACATTCTGCAGCAAAACTGGATTCTCCTGGTTAAAATGAGATAGCACACATTTTTTAGAAGATTTATTTTTATGGAAGACAAAATGATTTATTCCATATTACTTGAAGGAATAGACACTTGACTTTTCTATTTTGTTGCTGTTTTTTAACTGCCATTCTTATTTAGTTCACAGACTTATTTTTAACTTATTTCAACTGAAAATAAGTTTTAATAAAATTTCTAAACTTTTAGTGTTGCCTCATGATATATAGCATGACTTCTTGATTTACTTACCTCTAATAAAGTTTAAATCTTAAAGGCAAAATATTTGCACACAAATCTAATTCATTGAGAGTAAAAGTAAAAATTTTCCTACCAGCTATGCCTACATGAGATGTATAATGCAACCCATAATAAAGTCTACTCTCCATTTTAATTCTTCCCAGATAGCACATATATTTCAATAAATCTTTTTAATATCATTGTGTTCTTTTATTCTATATTATAATTCTAAATTTACTCAATTTTACTTGCTTACTAAATATTTATTTAAATTTATAAATATATGTACTGTTAATGATCTTTACCACTTGCTGCCACTGTATTTTTCTTTTATCACAAGAACATTCATATTTCCTTTATTACTGATAAAGATAATGCTTTTCAACATTTTATTTAAGAAAAATATGTTGTTCTTTTCTATTTTCTAATGAATTTTTTTTTTTTTTTTGGTTTTTGGGTCACACCCAGCAGTGCTCAGGGGTTATTCCTGGCTCCATGCTCAGAAATTGCTCCTGGCAGGCACGGGGACCATATGGGGCACCGGGATTTGAACCGATGACCTTTTGCATGAAAGGCAAACGCCTTACCTCCAGGCTATCTCCCGGGCCGTCTAATGAATATTTTAACAAGTACAAATATATGTAAGTTGTGTATAGGTTTCAAATATTTAAAGATATCTTTCTGTTATTTCGAATGTTTTTATATTTCCAAAGTATTTTAACTAATAAGCTTGTTGTCAATCATATTAATTCTATATTAAAATTAATCTTTTTATTCATTTTATTAAGTGTTTTCACGATCTGTTTTAGTCATTTTATGATGCATATATATGGAAGTTTTATTAAACAGGTTAAGTATTATGGATTTTTTCAAAACTGTAGATCAATATTATCTTTTAGTTCAATAAAATTATCAAACATGATCTCTTAAGCTTTGTTTGTCTAGCTCATTTCCTGAAATTTCAAACGTCACATATTTTTCTTTAATCTTATCCTTCATATTATTCATCTTCATTTTTTTATTTTTGATTTTTGGGCCACACCTGGTAATGATCAGGGGTTACTCCTGGCTATGCGCTCAGAAGTCGCTGCTGACTTGGGTGACCATATGGGACGCTGGGGGATCGAACCGAGGTCCGTCCTAGGCTAGAGCTGGCAAGGCAGACACCTCACCTCTATTGCCACCACGCCAGCCCCTATTCATCTTCATTTTGCTTCTTTCCATTCTTTTGTGTTTCTCTAGTTCAACCTGCACAATTTTTCTGAGTTTTAATTTTTGTTTCACATAATTCATTCTTCAAACCACGCAGTGAGGTCCTACTTATATTTATTGTATCTTTTATCTCAAAGTTAAAAGTTATTATTGAGGGGGCAGGAGAGGTAGCAAAGCGGTAGGGCATTTTCCTTGCAAGCAGTCGATCCAGGAGGGATGGTGGTTGGAATCCTGGCATACCACATGGTCCCCTGTGCCTGCCAGACGCGATTTTTGAGCACAGAGCCAAGAGTAGCCCCTGAGCACCTCCAGGTGTGACCCAAAAACCCTCCCAAAAAAGTTATTCTTGGATCAGGAACGGTGGCATAGTGGTAGGGTGTTTGCCTTGCAAGCAGCCGCCTAGGATGAACCCAGGCATCCCCAATGATTCCCCAATGATACATTGGGTAGTCTTTCATACAACGATGGAAGTCATGGGCACTCTCTTGATGGTACAGTGTTCTATGTATATATGTTTTATTTGCATAGAAGTATAACTACAATATTGCAAATCTTTTTTCTACAATAGAAGTGCTAAAAATAATTCTTCAACTGGCTCCAATAGATTCAGATGTGAATATGCTGACAAGATATTCAAAAATTATGTCAGAGTTTAAAATAGTTAATTGAAGATGACCATGTTGCACAATGGGTTGCACATTCCACTTTCAAAATAACTAAGGAAAATATATTGGACTAATACAAAGACAAGGTATTAAATTTAGAAGACAAATAAAAACTCTTTTTTGTTTGTTTTTGTTTTTAGGAACACACCCTTTGATGCTCAGGGGTTACTCCTGGCTATGCTCTCAGAAATCGCTCCTGGCTCGGAGGAACCATATGGGATGCCAAGGGATTGAGCCATGGTCAGTCCTATGTCAGCTGCATACAAGACAAATGCCCTATGGCTGAGTCACTGCTCTGACCCAAACCTTTTGTATTTTTGATGTTTCTTTATATTACAAATACAAGAGAAAATTAAAAGAAAATTATAACGTTGTAATGAAAAGACTGGATTGTAATGAAAGATCAACCCAATAAATAATATGTTCTTTTTAAAGAAGTGAATGGAGGCAAAATAAAATAAGCAGATATTTTCTTAAAAGGATTTTATGTGGTGACTATGAAGATTGAGGACTAAGTCTACCATCCTTGAATAACGGCATTCTCCATAATTAGAAAAACCACAGGATATAGAATATGTTCTAGAATTTAAAAAATATATAAACCTGCTGAAACTTTATTTTAATTTAAATTTACCAGGTAAAGCCAATTTGTTAGCCAACATGTAAGATAGTAAATGTGTTGTTTTAGATAACAAAATTTGTAATTTATCAGAGTAGAAAACTAGAACACAATGAAAAACAATGCTACTTGTATTTTCTCTCTTCTACTTTTGTCAAATATTATCTTAGAAGTCAGGACAATATTTATGAACATTTATATCATACAAAAATGTCAAGAAAATGTGAAGCTCATATGGAATTAACTATTATTTTAAATAGGCAGGTGGTTTAACAACCAATCAATATTTCAGATGATTCTAATGTAAACTTCAGATTTTGTTGTCTTTTCCATCTCAGCGAAGTTTTTATTTATCAGTTAACATTTTGACATGTCAATAATATTTCTTTTAAGTATTGCTTTGATTTCACTGTCAGATTCCTGTATTATTAGAATACTTACTCAGGCTTTTAACTTGTCATGTAAATATTGGAATTTATCACTGGTTTGAGAGGTTATCTCACTAGTATCAACTATTCTGTAGCTTTCTAGGGTTTTGTCATAAATACCAAATTTTCCCTAGAAATTTTCTCCCTATGAAAATTCTCCCTACATTGATATCATAAGAAGAAATAAATAATATTGTAAAGATATTGTAAGATATTGTGCAAAATAATATTGTGTGATATGGTAAAAATCAAACCCTTATTTAATTCAGATTTTAAGCCAAAATGATTAAATTCTAAGCAATGTCCTTATTCAGCATATGGCCCTTCTAAAAGCAGAGATTTATGGAAAGCTAACAGGGCAATTTAGATACCAAAGACACAAATTACAAGCTTCCTCTAGGCACCATAAAGGATTTTGAATATGTGAACTAAACCTGAAAAACTGTATCATTGAAATATTGGAGGAATTGGTCATGTAGAACAGTCTTACAAAAACTCTTAAGACTTGACACATAGTGTAGTATTTCTTTGAAATGCAAGGTTTAATTTTGAGTCATCTTTCATCCATGAAAATGACTTAAATTTTAGTATATAATCCAGACTTATTACTCATCACTTTTCTGCCAATAAATGGTTGACACATGTAATACAAAAAGCATACTTTTAAAAATACTACAGAAATTATAAAATAATCTAAAGTGTTACTCTTTTTTAGCTAGACTCAAAAGTAGAAATGCCAACAAATGGAAAACCCCTGGGAAAAATTAAGTGTTACATTTTTATTTTAACTTAAGCTTGCTTTAACTACTTAAAGGAATGATGCTTGCTGATTTCTTTTATCATTGTAATTTATCTTAATATTTATAACTATTCATACATTCCTTACAACAAATAAATATCAGACTGTATTATATAATGGTAGTCTGTCCATTCAGAACAAATTTTATCAGTCAAAATTTTTCTCTTATAAACGATTTTGATTTCAACTGTGCTCTTATGTCATAAATCCAAGGACTATTTAGGGGGAAGGGCAGTTTTGAACTGCTTCTCATTTTTACTATCTCTTACATGACTGAAGACTTATTCTTATTCTGCAAGATGATGAGTCGAATTATATTAAAAAAGATTTGTGGTAAGACTCAAGAAGATTTGTGTAATATTCTCTCTCATACTAAGAAAATATATTCCCATTCATCATCAATGGTTGATAAGAAGTGCTGTGTTAACAGCATTTCTGATGATGAATGGGCATATCCTTCTTTCATATTAAAATAAATATTAAAAAACAATCTTCTTCAATCATGGAAGAAATATTTCAATTCAGTTTAATCACAAAAGCTGGAACAAATAGATGAAGAAGATGGCCTCTAGTCTCTATATTCTTCTACAGCTATGACAGAGAAATGGATAATTTCCCACTCCTTATTCTGGCTAATACAACATTGCTAATCTGAAATGTGTATTCCTCTACTATACATTAGAAAATAAAAGGAAGACATTAAGCATTGAATTTTAGTTAAATATCTAGAGTATATATTACATGCGCATTCCATTTTACACCATATGTAATTTCCATACAATGAAAATTAGTATTAATATTTGTAAGAGTATGTGGATCAATATTGACTTATTTAAACTTCAATGTGGTCTGCTAAAATCAGTACTTTATCAAACTAGTACTTGATTGTGATCCGATCTTTTGACACATAATTGTTGAAAGTTAATATGTAGATGCTATTTAATTACTCGGTATGTATAACACAATCTGAAAATGTGTCATTTTGAAGTAGCTATAACCATTGTAAAAGTCTCTTGATCCTTTAAAGTATTTGCATTAGATCTTTTATTTGACAATAAAAATTCAAGTTATTTTAAAAATTAACTATTAAGATGATCCCATCTAAGTGAAAACTATTGCTAGAGTTTTGGTATATGTTAGCTATAAATTATAAATTTTTCTATCATTTTCATTAAATATATGATATTCATTAAGATAGCATATCAAGTTTTAACAAGTATGTTATGTAAAAATGTGATTACCAGTCCCACATTGATGTTTAGAGTTAACATGTTAACATTTCAGACCCAGAGATTTAATAATAATATTCTAATTCTGATTTAATGTAGGAATTAACATACTTTTATATGAAGACTAAATCATTTTAGTCTATTATTTTATATGACTTTTATCATAACTATTTGACCCTGCTATTGTAGTAAAAGATATCACAGGGAAAAAAAAAACAAATAAAAAAGGTGAATGTGTGATTGTTTTTAAATAATGTTTAGTTAGAAAGAAAGTTGGTGGACTGAAGTACATGTTATTTGTCAACCTTCTGTATAAATCACAGGGCATTTACTCATTTAAAATGAAATTTCAGAGTTAGAGGGATAGTGTAACAGGTAAGTTGATTACCTTGCACACATCTGACCAAAGTTCACATCAGAGCAGATACAATTGTCTATGCAATTCTCTATGTTCCCTTGTAGTCCTCTGGATAATTTTTGGGCACAGAGTTAGGAGTAAATTCTGATAGCTATTGGATGTATGTCCCCAAAACAAACAAACAAAAACAAACAAGCAAAAACATTGGATGTTGGAAATTTAGAAGGCTGTTTTGTTTTGTTTTGGGATCATACCCAGTCACCTGGCTCTACATTCAGAAATTACTCCTGACAGACTCCATAGGATGCCAGGGATCAAGCTCCCTCAGCCATGTGAAAGACATGTCCACTCTATTATCATTCCAGTCTCTCAGAATCCTTTTTGTTAGCATTAAGTTTGTTTCTTCTATTCTAGTTCTAATCACATAGCAAGATGAATGCTACAGTTTTAGTTACTGATTTTGAAATGTGTACTTGCAAATTTAAACTATGAATTTAATTCAAAATTATCTAAGCATTGAGGGTGAGCCTTCTTCATGTGTTTCCCCCTTTTTTATAAGAAAGAAAACAAAAGTGCTGGTAATTTTTTTCCTTTTCTATTTATCTTATTAGTGGTAGGTGAATCATTGGTATATGTGACCCATGGGCCAAACATTAATAAAAAAGATGATAGAATATACATGTTTAACTATGAATCTATTCATTGAGGCTGAGCTGAATTATAGGGCTAAAAAATATGGAGGTTTTTATACATGGATTAAATTGGAAAGGCTATTATGTATAAAATCAATACTAATTCATTTAACTAATCATGAGGTCTGTCTTCTTTTGCTTTCTTTTACTAATTTAACAAGGTAAATTATTTAGCATGATAAAAATTAGATTTTTTTATTCTATCTTAATTCATAAATAGAATAATTGAAGTTATTCCTTTCATTATTTTTGTATTCCCAGTCAGTGTTCTGTCCTTGATCTTGAAGTTCATACATATAGGTCAGATAACTTTGTTTTGTTTTATTTAATTTTCTTTATTTTATTAACTTTTGTATCTAAATTTCTTATGTGGTAAAATATATCAATGGGTCTTTTAAGGCCACACTCTCCTGAGTTTTTTATAGTTAAATATATACCAATTAAATATAAATACAGAAAATCTATTCTAGTTCTAAAAAATCATAACTAAAGATATTCATCAGTCAAAAAGTTTATAGATGAATTTCTGCAAGGGTACTGTTATATCTAACAAAGCTGAGCTGCAGCCAGGAGCCTATTTAAATTTTGTATCTAGAATAAATGTTTTCTTAAGGAATTCAAGTCAAATGCACAGAAATGGTTATATTATAACAATTTCTTAATTACAATTATCTATTTTAAGCAAGAAATGATACTTTACTTGCTTTCATTCATCATTTATACTTGCATAAATTCAAGTGAAATAAATTCATAATTAAAATTCAATGAATTATTTTTATTTAAAATCCCAAAGCTTCATGCTTTGGAAAACAAAGTAGAATACCCAAAAGGGAAAATTTGGTTTATCCCTTTCTAGGGGTTGCAAGAAATCCAAAGATTATTGATAAAATCTACCACATTTTCGAACATTCAAATTTTGAACAAAGAAGAACACAGTTCCTATCAAATGCCGTGCCCAGAGTAAGGCAGAGAAGAAACACGGAATTGTTTTGGGCTATCAATTAAAATATTCCATACAAAATATAAAAAAAAATGTTCACAGTGAGATACAGTCACTGAGAGAAATAGAAGACACATATTAAGTTTTTGTAGACCTTAGAAATGAAAGCTATAGCTGAAAATAAGAAAAAGAAATAAGTCACATACGATTATTTTATGAGTATGTGACAACCATAAGAATTTAAGAAATTCATGGAGGATTACACAGGAGTTGTTGCTGTTGAAAATGATGCAAGAATACTTGTAATATCTTCCCACATAATTCTAACACACTGGCAAGTTTTTTTCAAAAATAAAATTATTAATTGATATAAAATATATACAACCAATAATAGTGTTTTAAATGTTAAAGAATCTACCCATGTAAAGATTTCAAAGGAACTAAAATGTTTTTTTATCTCAAAATTGTTTTAGCTACAAATATTTTATTGCAATGTCTTATAATTTTATATTATTATATATATTTTATATTATATTATTATAGCCTTCACTGAGCTAAAACATTAAAGTTACTTGTTAAAAGTTACCTGAAAGAAGTAAATTATTTAACAATCACTCATCTTTATTTATAATGTCAGTAAGGTAAGTTTTTTTCGAAGATAGAAAGCCTAGGGCCAGAGAGATAGCGTGGAGGTAGGGCATTTGCCTTGCATGCAGAAGAACGAAGGTTCTAATCCCGGCATCTCCTAAATCTGTCAGGAGCTATTTCTGAGCATAAAGCCAGGAGTAACCCCTGAGTGCAGCTGGGTGTGACCCAAAAATTAAAAAAAAAGAATAAAAAAAGATAGAAAGCTTATAGGAATCTTGAATTTTTTTATTTTGCACAATGTAGAAATAGACCTGTGCAAATTTCAAATAATTCTTTTTTTATGGCCTTGGGTTTTGAGATTTAGGTTTTAACTACAGGCATATAGAATTGATTGGAAGCTAATAAGGTAGAAATTACTATTTCTGAGAGTATTGTGTCATAGGAGAATTCATAATTTTGACCAAAGGCAAGAGTATATGAAAACAAATAAACACCCTTGTAATTTATTTTTTGTATTTATTAAAATATTTATTTAATCACCACAATTACAGCATATTTGTGTTTGGGTTTTAGTTATATAAATTATCCCCTCTTTATCAGTACAACATTCCCACCACCAATACCCCCCAACTTCCTCCTCCCTTACCCTATTTATATTCAAGACAGGAATTCTATAGTTGTTGGTGTAGTTATTTCTCTAACTGCACTCACCAATCTTTGTGGTAAGCTTCATATCATGGGCCAGTCATTTCAAACCTCATTTATATTATCTCTGGGTATTATTACCATATTATCTTATTTTTAAAATCCATAGATGAGTGAGACTATTCTGTGTCTGTCTCTCTCCATCTGATTCTTTTCACTCAGCATATTAGTTTCCATGTCCATCCGTGTATTGAAAAAACTTATGTCTTAAATTTTCCTGATAGCTTCATCGTATTTCATTGTGTATCACTGTTTCTTTCACCACTCACATGTTGTTGGACATCTAGGTCTTTTTATATTCTGGCTATTATAAAAAATGCTGAAATTAATATAGGTATGAAGAGGGCATTTTTGTGTTGTGTTTTTGTGTTTTTAGGATATATCCCTAGGAGTGGTATAGCTGGATCATATGGGAGCTCAATTTCCAGTTTTTTGAGGAATCTCCATATTGTTTTCCATAAAAGCAGGAGGACGAAACAGATTTTACCAGCAATTAATGAGACTTCTTTTTCCCCACAACCCCACCAGCACTGATTGTTTTTATTTTTGTGATCTGTGCCAGGATCTGTGGCATGAGTTGGCACCTCATTTCTTATTTTCTAACAAGCACATGAACATATATATAACTCACATTAATTCTAACCAAATGAAAGGTAACAAAAATGAACCATAGAAAAATCTGGAAAAGAAACCATGAGAAATAATTTTATAACATTAAGGTTGTTTGTGGTCACAAAGAGTTATCACATCAAGTTTTATGAGGACATCAGAAATTAAGATAATCGATATTCATTGCTGTTTGCTTATACATTTTTACAAATCCGTAATTACCTAAAGCATCCATCATCCTAGAAAACATTGTTGTACTAATTTACAGAAGTGATATATATATGTTTAAACAGGTAATATTTTAGTACATACCAACAGAAACAAAATCATTAAATTTTACTATTTTAAAACCAAGGGTTAAAATTTTAAAAGAACTATATAGAGTAATAGTTCAATCAAAAGCTTGTTCGCAGGGGACACTGTTTGCTTACTACACATGATAATCTTGTGTATAAATAGACAAAAATAATTACACAGCATGAAAACAAACTGCTAATTAAGCTAATTCAGTGAGGGATGAAAATTTAAGCAACTGGCTATCTGGTATCAGTTATTCAAATTAATTTTCTGACTGATTTTTTTCAATTTATACCATTTATTTTAGTATATTAGTAAAATAGTTTTTCTTTGTAAAATAAAAATCTTAACACAACATATAATTTCTTAGAAGACACACATTCCAAGAAGTTTCTATCAAGTTTACAAATGCCAATTAATATTCTGCATATGTGTATTAGATTTTATATGCAGTAGAGATGTCATTTATTCACATCTAAATTTATTACCTAATAAATATTAAATACTAATATACTTGAGGCCTGTAGTACTTTCCCTTTTGGAGCTAATAGTCTAATAAGAATATTAACATAATATAATAATTAGAAAATTAATCAAACTCTGAGAAGCACTAGGAAATAAAACCATACCAAGAATATATGTGAGAGAACATCTAATCTGATATTTCTGGGAAGTTTCCTTGAGAAAGTCACATCAGTCAAACCAATGAATTAACATGTTGAAGATTTTCCCCACTAAAAACACCTTTCTACACTAGAAAATATTCATCCTAAAAACCCACTTGTAGAACCCTCTTAATAAGATGGAGACTCATTAGTCATCACTGTATTTGTTTCCAGATTTATTTCTATGGCCCTGATTACCTCTCAAATGCCTTCTACTCTATTTTTCGGTTCCAATTAATTTCCACTTTCTTTCCTTGCTAGAAAAGAAACTGTGAGAGCAGCAATTTTTCGGACAGGTTGTTTTGAGAGGACTTCTATAGAGCCTGTGGATTAAAGGTAACAATGATTTGAGTTCAGTACTGTCCTTCCATCACCTGCAGGCATGTGTGAAAACTCACAGATCCTCTCATTTGAGCTGTGCCTGTCTCTCTAACTTGTGACACAGCACTTTTTTGTTTTGTTTCTGGACCACACTTGAAGGTTCTTAGATGTTACTTCTGGCTCTGTACTCAGAAATCACTTTTGACAATCTCGAGGACCATATGAAATATTGGGAATCTAAAGGATCGACCACATGCAAGGCAAATGCCCTACCTGTTTTGCTAAGCCTCTGGCCCCAACCAGGTCTTGAAATAGAACATGAGAAGACTATCTGAGAAAAGTCACCCTGTTGCCTTCTACTTTTTCCTTTTGTTTTCTCTCCCTTTATCACTCTCTTTATAGCCATTCCCATGATTTAAGTCAACCTCTCCATTCTCCCTCAGTTCTCATGTCTCCTAGACTTGTGTAATGGTTCAACAGATGAGTTACAGAGGAGAAGCAAAAATTATAAATATGGATTAGATATCAACTCTGAGGGTAAATAATTTGACTGTGATGTGTGTGTATGAGTAATTTCTACCTGTGAACATCTGTTTAATTCTCTCCTTAATTAGCTCCTTTATCTTACACAAATCACTTGTTTCTGCAGGGGACACTATGTTCCTTCCCTTTAGAAATGAGTTTTCATGTGAAGCCCATACCTATATTTTTATACTATTTATGTTGTTGTTGAGGGAGAGGCAAAGAATCTAAAGTGCAGCAATTACTATTTGTTGAAAAATCATAACTCACAAGGGGAAACGTGTACTGTATTTGTAAATTATAAGAGTAATTTTATAATATAAAAATCATAATTTTTAAAAAGTAATTATATGTCAATTTAAGATGCAAGTTATTTGAATTATCATTTTATTATAAAACCACAACTTACAATATTGTGAATAAAAGTTTCAACATTTTAAAAGTTTTAAAACAGCCATATTTATATTTTGTGATATCTACATTGTATAAAGTAAAAAACTTCATATTAGTATTTTAAATATTTAATTTAATTTAATTTAATTTAATTTTTTTTTGGTTTTTGGGCCACACACGGTGATGCTCAGGGGTTACTACTGGCTATTGGCTCAGAAGTCGCTCCTGGCAGGCACGGGGGACCATATGGGGAACCGGGGGATCAAACCGCGGTTCATCCTATAGCGTAGACACCTTACCACCAGCACCACCGCCTGGCCCCTAAATATTTAATTTTAATTTCTACTATTGAACTGAAAATTTTATTAATTTTATTCATAAGAGAGTATAAGGCACTGGATTTAAAAATCCACTGGGATATTTAAAAATATTACATAATTATACTGTACAATGAAATAAAAATATTACAGTACAAATACATGATAAAGACAAATCAATGTATATTTTCACAAGAACAGAAATAATAAGGCCTTTCTAATATGATAAAAAAAAAAACCTTAACAGGGACCAGAGCAGTGACGCAACTGTAGGTCGTTTGCCTCACATGCAGCTGACCTAGGAGGACTGTGATTTGATTCCCCCCGCCCCTTGCGTCCCATATGGTCCTCCAAGCCAGGAGCGATTTCTGAGCACATAGCCAGGAGTAAACCCTGAGTGTCACAGGGTGCGCCCCAAAATGTTTCACAGTTTTTCTCAACATTACTTTGACTATTTAGGGAAAGAAAGACTGTGCTTTCATGCAATTTTTTAATTTATCATTTAAATATTTATTAAATTGCTTTATTGAATCAATGTGGTTACAAAGTTGTTTTTTCCACAGTTACAAAGGCATTCATGATTAAATTTCAGACATACAAAGTACACCATCCTTCACCAATGCACATTTATCACCACTAGTGACCCCAATACCCCCCCCCACTTTCCCTCCTATCTGCTTTTGTAGCAAATAACCATCCCTTTTTTCCTTCTCTTTTTCTCAGTCTTTTTCCATTTTAAACAATGTTCTGCAATATTGCTACTGCAGGGGTTTTGTGCATACTACTTTATTTCCTTTTAGCACCCAGTACTTTAATAGTGATCATTTTCAACTATCATTATAATAATGGTGTCTTTGACTTAACTGCATTTCTCTACCATTTGTGTTAAGCTTCCCACTATGAATGAATATGAGTGAGGGTTATCCTGGCCCTCATTTCTATTGTTTCTGGATATTTTTTCTATAATATAATATAATTTAGTTTATATTTCTCAAATGAATATACTATCTCATTGGCCCTCCAAACCCAAGCTTCTCAAGTTTTTGTCATCTTTCCTACCTGTAAATCTATGTTTAAGCCTATAATTAAAAAACAGAACATCTAGAATATTCATAATATATCAAATAAAATATAATAACTCAGAAAATATAATATTCTAAAGAGAATTTATTTTAAAATTAATGACTTGCCAAAATAGTTAGTATTTTAATTTAGAGATATTTTTTAGGAATTTATTTTCAAGCAACATTTTGAGTTTCCAAAAGTAAAGTTACAGAGAAGAGATATCCTTGTGTTTCATAAAGAAGAAAAGTTAAACTATAGCGTCACCGGGTGTGGCCCAAAAACCAAAAAAAAAAAAAAAAAAAAAAAGATGAAATAAAGTACCTGGGTCTCAAAAGCATTATGATAGATGAACTTAAAATCTAAATATTGTAGATTTATTTCCATATATTTGTTGTAAAGCAAAGCTAAAAGAAAGTAAATCTCAGGATCAGAGCAATATTAAATTAAGTAGCACATTTTTCTTGAAAAATGCTAACCTGGGTTCAAGCCCTGGCATCCTTCCTACATGCTCCTCCTGGGTAATATGCAGTAATATCAATGGTTGTTAGATTAAGTTAATAAATATTTGGGAAAGTTATATGCAGAATGCAAAGTGATTAATATTCACATGACCACTTTTAATTATAAAAAACTATTGCACCCAATTCCATGTTAAGAAAATAAAAGACAGGGCCCGGGAGATAGCATGGAGGTAAGGCGTTTGCCTTTCATGCTAAAGGTCATCGGTTCGAATCCCAGTGCCCCATATGGTCCCCCGTGCCTGCCAGGAGCAATTTCTGAGCATGGAGCCAGGAGTAACCCCTGAGCACTGCTGGGTGTGACCCCCCCAAAAAAAGAAAATAAAAGATATTATTGTAATAATATACAGAGACAATAGAGATGAGGGTTGGAAAAATAGGCTCACAATATGAAGCTTACCACAAAGAGCAATTAGTCCAGTTAGAGAAATAACTACACTGAAACTATCATGATAATGGTAGAAAGTGAGAGTAATAGAAAGCCTGTCTTGAATACAGGCAAGGGGTAGGGGAAGAGGGAGTTGGGAAGTATTGCTGGTGGGAATGTTGCACTAGTGAGGAGGAATGTTCTTTTATATAACTAAAACCCACCACAAACCTGTTTGTAATCATGGGACTTTCATAAATATATTAAAATATACAAAACTTCCATTAATTATTATTATATAACAATATTCGAAGTTTAAAATACAACTGCTATCCATATTTAGTTATTAATATCCACATATTTTCATTTATACAATGATTCAATTAACATGTATTAAGAAAGAAACTGGTAGAGGGAGGGACTAGAGTGGTAGTACAGATGTGGGGCATTTGCCTTTTGTGCTGCTGCTCAGGGTTCAATCCTCTGCATCCCATGTGTTCCCCTGAGCCAGCCAGAAGTAATTACTGAATGCAGAGCCAAGAGTAATATCTGAACACCATCGGCTATGGTCCAAGAAAAACAAACAAATCCATAATCATTGATAGTAGCTTACTCTTCAAGCCCCTGTTTTCCCTTAAACAAGTCTCTCTATTTATTGACTTTCATTTTGGAGAAGCCTCTGTTCACTCTGGAATAAGTGCTTTTTTTCTTTCTGTTCATATCACTCTGTATAAATTTTTATAAAACCTTTCACACACACACAAAAAAAATCACTGATAGAAAATAAAATGAAATTCAATGATACTCCTGATCCTAAAAAAAATGACTAACTAGCAGGAACATATTCAATTCTAAAAATAATTATAATCCTGATGACATATGCTATATTGAGTTATAAAAGTGTAATTATAATATTATTCATAAATCATCATAAGACATCACGGATAAATCACTTTAAGCATTGAATAACCATCACATTTAATTGTTTTTTAAATTTGCATTTTCATTCCTGTTTAATGAGATTTTCTTTGAGCATAGTGATTCTGGTCACTCTTGCTTTGAAAATATTCTGCACATATCTATGCTATGCAATTAACATTATGGCATTCATTAATATTGTTATGTGTCACACTCAAGTCATGATTCTTGCTAATGAAAAATTTTGCTCCTTTGAAGTTTTTCCTTCTTCATGAGTTCCATGGACTCAAATTAATTGCAAATTAAAGATTATTAATTCAGTGAGGTACTTGCATTTTCATCAAGGTCAAGTCTTTTACCCAAAGCATATTTGGAGAATCCACAAACCATGCTCTGGAGACTTTTCTTTTGATACTCTGCCAACTGCACCAATGTTTCAATTCACGGGCTTGATAATGCCTCGTGTTCTTAATGTTTGTAAGTGGCATCATGACAACAGGCAGGGGACTGGGAAAGTAGTTCAAAGGACTCATATGTTGCTTGCTTAAAGTTTTTTTCCTGTATCATGTGATACCACTAGTATTTTACCTAGTGGACTTACAGCAGTTGGGATGGATGAAATGATACAGGAAAAAAAAACATTAAGCAAGCAAGATATGTACCCTTTGAACTACGTTCCCAGCCCCCTGCCTGATAGTCTACTTTTAAGCATTAACTATGTAGAAAAATTGTTTCAAACTATGCCTTATTTTAGAGTTTCTGTAATCCCTATAACAAAATGCTTTACAAATAGCCAAACATACACCTCATCATCACTGTTGTTGCTGTTGTCATGATCATGATCATCATATTACCATTCTTCAGAATAGTAGAATAATATAGATTAGATTGCCAAGTAAATTGTCTGCAAGATTAGTTTCTGCTGTGGCATTATCTGTATTTCTTGAAGATAATTACTTAAACCCTCACATGAAATATTCTTTGTGTCTATAGAAGACTTTGTCCTAAAATCTTCTTCTTATAAAAATTATAGTCATATTAATAAGTGACCTTGTTTAAACTTAGATATAACTTCAAATGAAAAATACATATAAATTATAGTATGCTCTGAGAAATTGGGGATTATATATAGCATACACCTGTGAATTTTTGAGAAAAAAATTCGCCTATAATGCTAAATTTTATTGCATTTATTAGAGATATATAATTGGAACAAAAGCATTACTTATATACTTGAAAGAAACTAGTTATTAAGATAATGACTTTCTCATTAAAATATATTGCTTATCTGAAGAAATGGTGTATCAATTAATATATTTGCCTTGTATACAACTGTCCAGAGCACAAATGATTGTGGATTAACCAGCCCCACCTCTGTAAAAAAAAGTGGGGAGGAGATTATGTGTTACTCATTTTAGATAATCTATTGGTCTCTCTTAGGGTAGTTTGTCTTCAGAAAAAAGTTGATCCTAGTACCAACAAAGTTTTTTTATTTTCCTTTATTAAACAGGAGTTGTAGTTTATGCTAAAATAATTATTTATGATCTCTACTACAAGTTTTACTTTCTCCTAGATTTTAATCAATTCATTTCATTTGCTTTGTCTAAATTCTAATGTTTTCACATTTTAAAAAATATGGGATTTTCCGGATCTTAGTAAAACTACTGAACATCAAATAGTAACATGTCTAATGAAAGTGGGATTTATGAGGTCCACTTATATCTTCTACCAGGAGACAATTAATATAGTTAGATCACAAATTCCTTTAAAATTGGTAAATGAATTTAAAAAATTATTATCTCTCTCAAAAAAAAAAAAAACAACAGCACAGCATAGCATTTAGTATGCATATTTAGATTATAGAGCCAGATTACTGGGTTTAGATGTTAATATCTGCAAGGCCTCAACGTGAGTTAAATGAGCATTTATGTCATTTTGTCAGTATTTAATGTGATGTATCAATTAAATCAAAGGGTTGTCTAAGGAATACATGAAAAAAATAATTATAAGCTGAGGCTGGAGACATAGTGAGTGCTTAAGGCATTTGCCTTGCAAGCGCCTGCCCGAATCAGGTTCAATCTTTGGCATCCCTTAGGGTCACACAAAGACCATCAGGAGTAACTCATGATTGCAGAGCCAAAGTATTCTATGATATGTTAGTCCAGAATAGAAACCATCTTTGCTTAGAGCACATATCCATAGAGATATCTGGAATTTTAGACCCAAGTTTATGTCTGACTGGGTTATTGTGGAGCTTTTAAGGAAATGGTCTTCTTTGCAACAATCCTTAGAGACAATGAGAGGGGGGCTTGAACTTCCAGCTCACTTCATGAAGCTCACCATAAAGAGTGGTGAGTGTGGTTATAGCAATAACTACACTGAGAACTACCATAATCATGTGATTGAATGAGGGACCTGGGAAGCCTGTCTAGAGTACAGGTGGGAGTGGGATAGGATGGAGGGAGATTTGGGACAATGGTGGTGATAATGTTGCACTGGTGAAGGGGGTGTTCTTTACATGACTGAAACCTAATCACAACCATATCTGTAATCAAGATGTTTAAGTAAATTTAAAAAAATGCAGCAAAAAATTCAATTGTTGGGGATTGCGTAGTTTACTACTAAGGATAATTTAAACATATTCATTTAAATAAATGAATTCAATTAAATAATTTAAATAAAGATATTACAATAGTAATTGAAATCTTCAAAAAAATATAAAAATTATATAAAAATCTATTAATATCAATCCTTTTTTAATTTTTTTCCTTTTTTTTATTTAAACGTTTTGATTACATATATGATTGTGATTAGGTTTCGGTCATGTGAAGAAGACCCCCTTCACCAGTGCAACATTCCCACCACCTATGTCCCAAGACCCCACCCTCCCACCCCACCCACACCTGTACTCCAGACAGGCTTTCCCAGTTCTCTCATTTATTCACGTGATTATGGTAGATTTCTGTGTATTTATTTTTATAGCTGCACTCACCACTCTTTGTGGTGAGCTTCATGGAGTAAACTGGGAGTTCCAGCCTCCTCTCATTGACTCTGATGATTCTTGCAACGATGATTTTTATTTTCTTTAAAACCCATAGATGAGTGAGACTATTCTGTGTCTCTCTCTCCCTCTGACTTATTTCACTCAGCATAGTAGATTCCACGTACATCCATGTATAGGAAAACTTCATGACTTCATCTCTCCTGATGGCTGCATAATAATCCATTGTGTATATGTACCACAGTTTCCTCAGCCATTCGTCTGTTGAAGGGCATCTTCGTTGTTTCCAGAGCCTGACTATTGTGAATAGTGCTGCAACAAATATAGGTGTGAGGAAGGGGTATTTGTATTGAATTTTTGTGTTCTTAGGGTATATCCCTAGGAGTGGAATAGCTAGGTCGAATGGGAGCTCAATTTCCAGATTTTGGAGGAGCCTCCATATCGCTTTACATAGGGGTTGGACTAGACAGCATTCCCACCAGCAGTGGATAAGAGTTCCTTTCTCTCCACATCCCCACCACACTGGTTATTCTAATTCTCTGTGATGTGGGCCAATCTCTGTGGTGTGAGGTGGTATCTCATCGTTGTTTTGATTTGCATCTCTCTGATGATTAGTGGCAAGGAGCATTTTTTCATGTGCCTTTTGGCCATTAGTACTTCTTTTTTATCAAAGTGTCTTTTCATTTCTTCTCCCCATTTTTTGATGGGATTAGATGTTTTTTTCTTGTAAAGTTCTGTCAGTGTCCTGTATATTTTGGATATTAGCTCCTTATCTAATGGGTGTTGGGTGACTCTTGTATCCTGGGCACTATTTCTTTTGAGGTGCAGAATCTTCTGAGTTTAATGTATT
The DNA here is from genome assembly GCA_004027635.1 of Crocidura indochinensis. Taxonomy (NCBI): domain Eukaryota; kingdom Metazoa; phylum Chordata; class Mammalia; order Eulipotyphla; family Soricidae; genus Crocidura; species Crocidura indochinensis. The sequence continues at coordinate 24,643 of PVKC010008969.1, forward strand.
CTCATCTGTTGATCTCTGCTTCCACTTGTGTGGAAAGTGTAGTTTCCTCCTTGAAGATGCCTTTAGTCTCAATATCATGGAGTGTTTTACCAACGTGTTGTTCTATACACCTTATAGTATCAGGTCGGATATCGAGGTCTTTAATCCATTTGGATTTTACCTTAGTGCATGATGTTAACTGGGGGTCTATGCTTGCTTTTTTGCAAGTGGCAAACCAGTTCTGCCAGCACCACTTGTTGAAGAGGTTTTCCCTGCTCCACTTAGGATTTCTTGCTCCTTTGTCAAAAATTAGGTATTTGTATGTCTGGGGAACAATGTCTGAGAATTCAAGCCTATTCCAATGATCTGACGGTCTGTCTTTATTCCAAAATCATGCTGTTTTGATAACTATTGCTTTGTAGTATAGTTTAAAGTTGGGGAAAGTAATGCCTCCCATTTTCTTTTTCGCTAGTAGTGCTTTAGCTATTCTAGGGTGTTTATTGTTCCAGATGAACTTCATAAGTGCTTGGTCCACTTCTTTGAAGAATGTCATGGGTAACTTTATAGGGATGGCATTAAATCTGTATAATGCTTTGGGGAGAATTGCCATTTTAATGATGTTAATCCTGCCAATCCATGAGCAGGATATGTGTTTCCATTTCCGTGTGTCCTCTCTTATTTCTTGGAGGAGGGCTTTATAGTTTTCTTTGTATAGGTCCTTCACGTCTTTGGTCAAGTTGACTCCAAGATATTTGATATTGTGTGGTGCTATTGTGAATGGGATTGCCTTCTTGATTTCCTTCTCTTCCCTGTCATTATTGGTGTATAAAAAGGCCATTGATTTCTGTGTGTTAATTTTGTAGCCTGTCACATTGCTATAGGAGTCTATTGTTTCTAGAAGCTTTTTGGTAGAGCCTTTAGGGTTTTCTAGGTAGAGTATATGTCATCTGCAAGCAATGAGAGCTTGACTTCTTCTTTTCCTATCTGGATTCCCTTGATATCCTTTTCTTGCCTGATCGCTATAGCAAGAACTTCCAGTACTATGTTGAAGAGGAGTGGTGAGAGCGGACAGCCTCGTCTTGTACCAGAATTTACAGGGAAGGCTTTTAGTTTTTCTCCATTAAGAATGATATTTGCCATTGGTTTGTGGTAGATGGCTTCAACTAGATTGAGGAAGGTTCCTTCCATTCCCATCTTGCTGAGAGTTTTGATTAAGAATGGGTGTTGGACCTTATCAAATGCTTTCTCTGCATCTATTGATATGATCATGTGATTTTTAGTTTTCTTCTTGTTGATGCTGTGTATGATGTTGATAGATTTACAGATGTTAAACCATCCTTGCATTCCTGGAGTGAAACCTACTTGATTGTGGTGTATGATCTTCTTGATGATGCATTGGATCCTATTTGCCAGAATTTTGTTGAAGATCTTTGCATCGGCATTCATCAGGGATATTGGTCTGTAATTTTCTTTTTTGGCAGCATCTCTGTCTGGTTTTGGTATCAAGGTGATGTTGGCTTCATAAAAGCTATTTGGAGTACTTTCGTTTTTTCTATTTCATGGGACAATCTGGCTAGGATTGGTAGTAGCTACTCTTGAAAGATTTGAAAAAATTCATTAGGAAATCCATCTGGGACTGGGCTTTGCTTTTTGGGCAGATGTTTGATTGCTCTTTCAATTTCCTCAGTGGTGATGGGGGTGTTTATATATTCTACCTCCTCCTTATTTAAGTGTGGAAGGTTATATGTGTCCAAGAATGTTTCCATTTCTTCCAGGTTCTCATGTTTAGTAGCATAAAGTGTCTCAAAGTAGTCTCTAATTACCCTTTGGATATCTACAGTATCTGTTGTGATCTACCCCTTTTCATTTCTAATACGGGTTATCAAATCTCTCTCTCTCTCTTTCTTTGTGAGTTTTGCCAATGGCCTATCAATCTTGTTTATTTTTTCTAAGAACCAGCTTCTGCTTTCGTTGATCTTTTGGATTGTTCTTCGGTTTTCCATTTCATTGAGTTCTGCTTTCAGCTTTGTTATTTCCTTCTGTCTCCCTACTTTTGGTTCCTTTTGTTGGTCATTTTCTAATTTTTTGAGTTGTGTCATTAGGTTATTCAGGTATGCCCCTTCTTCCTTCCTGATGTGTGCTTGTAGAGCTATAAATTTTCCTCTCAGGACTGCTTTTGCTGTGTCCCATAGATTCTGGGGGGTTGTGTCTTCATTATCATTTGTTTCCAGGAAAGTTCTAATCCTTTTTGATTTCACCTCGGACCCACTGGTTCTTCAGTAGCAGGGTGTTTAATTTACAGTTGTTAATGTTTTTTTCTGTGTGAGTTTGTAGTTCACATCGAATTTCAGAGCCTTGTGGTCGGCAAAGGTAGATTGCAAGATTTCTATCCTCTTGATTTTGTGGAGGTATGTTTTATGTGTAAGCATGTAGTCTATCCTGGAGAATGACCCATGTACATTGGAGAAGAATGTGTATCCAGGGTTTTTGGGATGGAGTGTCCTATATATATCTACTAGTCCTCTTTCTTCCATTTCTCTATTCAGGACTAGTATGTTTTATTGGGTTTCAATCTGGTTGACCTATCAAGTGTTGATAGGGCCATGTTGAGGTCTTCCATAATTATTGTGTTATCATTGATTTCTTCTTTCAGATTTGTCAGTAACTGTATTAGATAATTTGCTGGTCTCTCATTGGGTGCATATATGTTTAATAGTCTGATTTCTTCCTGTTGCTCATATCCCTTGATTAGTACATAGTGTCCATCTTTGTCCCTTACCACTTTTCTGAGTATAAAGTTGGCGTCATCAGATATT